>JARYGA010009865.1:0-33312 GCA_030545235.1 Helianthus tuberosus | reverse complement strand
GGTAAATAATTACCCGTATCAGGTACTTGGTTATAGATATGGTAATAATAATCTTGAAAAACACAAATATACCTATCAATTTCCCATATATCACATAATTGTAATCTTAGTAAAGCTGTTAAATATTCTTGTATAGTTGCTGGGTCTCTTATTATATTACCCTCTCCACAAAACTCTATTCTAAAAGCTTCTACAGCTCTTGTTATTATGTTGGCCAAATCTTCATCTGAATTAAATATATATTATTTAGCATCAGGATTTATGTTTTGCCAATATCTTAAAGCACTATTTAATATAGTTCTTTCTAAAAACCCTTTTATTGTTTCAATATCCATTTTATTAACAGAAACGGCCATTCTAAAAGCGGTTTCCCACATATATATATATAGGAACAGGATCAGGAGAGAACGCCTCAAAGTGTGAGAAAGGTGAGAACTAGACCTGGCAAAACGGGTGGGTCGGGTCGGGTCGGGTGATGGGTCAAAATGGGTTCGGGTCAAAACGGGTCAATTAAAGAAAGGGTCATTTTGGTTCGGGTTGAAATGGGTCAGGGTCAGAACGGGTTTCGGGTTGAAACGGGTCCGGGTCAGAATGGGTTTCGGGTCGGTTTGGGTTGGGTTGGTTTAAAAAAAATGACTTTTTTTACAAAAAGAAACATATCACTTTGATCCAAAAGTGATATGTTTATAAAAAACTATGTTCAAAGAATCAGACATATACAGAGCTTGCAGGTAGACAACCATGGAACTAATATTCCGGCGAACCTGTTCAGGTACTTTTCCGGCGAACCTGTTCAGGCACTTTTTCGGCGAACCTGTTGTTGCTGATATCAAGCTCGAAAATGATCTTCAAGTTCGGAGAGTTTTTTGGGATTATTCCGCAAAACCTGTTCGAATTTATGTGATATGACGCCAAATCAGTAAGCAATTTAAGCTCCTCCGGTAGCTACCTGCAACGGCGCAGGTCAATTCCGGCGACTATACTTTCGGACGAATTATCTAGTTCATAGCGCAAAACACTCCGGCATATGCCAGATCCGACCCAATCAACTATCAAATTTTAGGATCTGAGAGTCTGAGAGAATCGGTAGAAAGCAAAAGTCGGTGATTTTTCTAAGCCTTCATCTCGTCTGCAATGTGTCGAAGGGGATGATAAACCAGCTGGAAGATGATCGCCCCAATTGTAGAATGATGATCGATTGTAGAATGAAAAATAGCTTTGAATCTCAAAAGAATCAAGCACGCTCTGTTTCAGCAACCCGTTGAAACCCTAGTTTCTTTCTTATCCACCCATCATAACCCGTGTGAAAGTCTCAAGCCAACCCGCTTTGACCCGTTGATTTTTTTAGACTTTTTTATTTAACCCAAATAGACCCGCTAAACTCTTTTTTATGACCCAAATGAGCCCATTAATAAAATAAAAAATACCCATACAGACCCAGAGAAGGGAGCTCGGGTTCAATTTGCCAGGTCTAGTGAGAACGATTCTCAGTCACAAGATCTTAGTGGTTTTGTGGCTGAGATTGATGCGGTGACATTTTTGTAAATAATTGGGGTCTTGGAACTACCAGGAGGGGTAAAATAGGAGGATCCAAACAAAGGTGCACATGCTAATTGTCACACCCCGACCGCGTAAAACAACAAATCGCGGCGGAAACATCGGGGCGTGTTGCAACAGAATTAATGTTTCATAACCATGGATATCAAAAGTGTTTCGTTTTATTAAACATAGAATAATTACATCGTCTTGAAATCTAAATACACTATTTAAACATAGTCTATCATTGTTATTGAGTCACTAAGGCCTTGTCCAGTCCTATGTGAGCATGCATCTTATCAATCGATATCATCCAACAATACCTGAAACATATGTGAAAACGAGGTCAGCAAAGAAATGCTGGCGAGATACATAGGTTTTGTGAAAATAAGATTCATGACTTCTGTTTTAAGAAAATGTTTAGTCATGAACCTTGTAATTTGCTTTGTCTTTGTAAATCATTTGAAAAATAATAAGTTCAGATGATAAGTATAAATAAATGTAGGGTTAAATGAATAACCAAGTAAAATATGTTTGCATAAGATAAGATGTTTATAAATCAATGTCTTGTGAAAAGTATGTTATTTGTATAAAATGTTCTATGTCTCAAACTGAAATGATTCAAATAACGCTATGATATGTAATACCATACAAACACTTATATATAGGAAGTACCAGCGGCGTATCCACCATGTTTGTATCATATTACACACGCATCGTTACTTAATCACTTAACCAAACCAAACCAAACAATGTAAAAATGTCTATGTTTAAATCAATTGTCAAATGTATTGAATAATATGTCAAAGTATTCATGTCAAGATGTAAATCATGTCAAAATGTCTATGTCAAATATCCCTGTCAAATGTCTATGTCAAAATGTCCATGTCAAATGTCTATGTCAAATATCCATGTATGGCAAGTGAAATGTCTCAACTAAACCATATGCACAAAAACAAAGTATTGAAGTAAAACTTGGTTTAAATCAAAGTTATGTTTTGTGGGAAATACATGATCAAATGTCAATCATGTACAAATGTTTACCCAATCGTTAAACCATCTTGTTTTAATCGTTCATATCGTTCTTGTTTTAACAAACCCTTACCAAAGGGTAAGTTAATATTTTAAATTGTAAAACTACTTTATGGTCGATTCTCTAATAACATTCAAACCTTCTTGACTCGTTCCTCGTTCCAACTCGCTCTCGTTCTCGTTCTTAATAAACCCTTACCAAAGGGTAAATTAATAATTACAGATTCAGTCGCTACCCACAACCCCCACACATAACAATGGGTGCAGTAAATAACGGGATTTGTCAGATCCTATGTTACCATAACCTAATACTGGTCGGCTTGATCATTGCTAATGAATGTCATCGGTCATGTAAACTACAACCAACAAGTTTGTTCACTTTTTGAAATTGTTATTAGTTTTTGAAATCATTGTATTCGTTCTTGAAATCATTGTTAACGTTCTTGAAATAATTGTTATTGTTCTTGAAACTACATTGTAATTGTTATTGAAATTATTGTAATCGTTCTTGAAACCACATTGTAATTGTTATTGAAATCATTGATAAAGCATTTAGAACATATGAGTCACCCCAAAACAGTTGAAAAACAGTAAAAGAGGGGAATAATGTACTCGCCTGAGAATGCTTGGAGGTCTTGACCAACAACCAAACAAAGCTTCAGGGAGCACGGAATCAGTCGGCAAGCTAAAACTATATAAATAAACCGGACTTAAATCGGGAGATCGGATAGGATGAGGCTTGGCAAACCAAATGAGTGTTGGAATTCATATGATATGGTTTAACAAGGCCTACATACTACATGAAACCTAACCTAAGTATTATCGACCCATCGCGACCCATTAAGGTAACTTATGCTACTTTAACGCGTCGTGCGCGTGAAACGCGTTCGGACCGTCTAACTAGTCTTATGACAAGTGTTATATGCCTAAACATGATACATAATCAGTTATGTGACAAAAGTTTCGGTTACATATGCTTAATTACTAATTATACATGAAAAGGGTATTCTGGTAATTTACCTAAGGCATATAAACTACCTATCATACAACTACTTAAACGATGTGACCATAGGGTATAACCTCGGAAGGTTATGCCCTATACTATGGTCACCTAAAGTATTTGGTCGGATCCTAATGATCGACCAAACTGGGTCGGGTTCGAAGGTATAGGCGATTTATTAGATCGCCTACCCTACGACCCTAGACAACGTGGTAATCAGTGGGCATAGTCCCAAGGGACTATGACCAACGTGATTACACTCACGTTGCGAAGTTCAAACGAACTTCGCATTGACCATTACTGGTCAACGCTGAAAGTCAAACAAAGTTTGACTTTCTGACTCGAAAAGCAGTAAAATAAGGAAAAGAACGAAAGAATACTTACGAAGGGTCCCCGAATGCTAATCCCAATCCAAGAACTCAGGTATGAAACAATGGTTTCAACTTAGAGCTCTCAAAATCAGAATTCTTGTAAGAAATGAGGTTGGGGTGATGGGGTATTTATAGGAATACCCGAACCGTTAAGATCGTTTGTCGAAAATCGTGCCTTAATCATGTCCGTACAAGTGTCGGAAGGTTATGGTGACTAAATTGCCACTAACCATAGGGAATCAACACTTGGCAAGGGATAAGGGAGTGGATAACAGCTGTAAATAGCTGTCGATACATCGAATCCGGTCCCGAAAATGCGAAAAATGAGTTTTCTGCATGTTTCTGCCCAGAATAGGCAGTCGCGTAGCGCGACTGCATATGCCCTTAGGGCTCGCGCTACGCCACGGCCCCCCATGTTTCAGCAAACTTTCAAAATTGGCAGAAATGGTCCCTGCACGTGTTTAAGGCCTTTTTCGATGCGTTTGAACCCCGTTAACCTCATTTCAAGGCTCTAAAATGAAGTTAAAGTATAGGGAACTCAAAACATGCTCAAAAATATGCCGGAGGTTGGTTCGTTTGGCCGTACGAACGCGATGTTCGCTTAATTACGACGGAATGCGCATAAGCGCGAAAAACGATCCAAATGACGCGACGAATGGATTTTTCTTAAGGCGAACACTAAAATATAATATAGTCATGCTTACATAAATTTTTGGATGTCCAGATGTATCCAGAACGTAAGATATGCGCGAAAATGCAAACTTGTGCACTTTTTGACACTTTTAGTCCCTGAATGACCCAAAAGTTTATTTTAGCACACCGAACACCTCAAAGCCTATTTCTAAGCTATGTGAAGGATATTTATGGTATGTTTAACTTATGGTCATGCTCCGGAATGTCTGTTACAGTTCAAATTGGCATACTTTCGCAGTTTGTCAAGTTTAGTCCCTGTAAGCGAATTAGCTTGTTTTTGGCATACCAAACCTTCCAAATCTTATTTCTAAGTTATGTAAAGGTTATTTAAGGTATGTTAAGCCTATTTCACTATTCCGGAGTGTTCGTTGCATTAAACTGGTTATATTTACGCATCGGTGCACGTATAACCTTCCAGAAAGCGATTTAGAGTTTG
Organism: Helianthus tuberosus; assembly: GCA_030545235.1. Lineage (NCBI taxonomy): Eukaryota > Viridiplantae > Streptophyta > Magnoliopsida > Asterales > Asteraceae > Helianthus > Helianthus tuberosus. Next base: position 28,244 of record JARYGA010009865.1, on the reverse strand, counting down.
AAATTGAACAAGAATTGATATGTGCAATTGATACACATATTTTTACAAATCCCAAGTATGAAATATAATATTTCATTGGTTCGGTATTTGTTTGATGGCCGTGAAGGCACAGGTGTTACAGTCTCCCCTACTTTAGGAAATTTCGTCCCGAAATTTATTTAGAGGAAACTTGTGAGAGCTTGGAAATATGAAGTTGAAAAGATCGAACAACATTGGTTAGGGTTCTTGAACTTCTAGTAACCTTAATAACATTATGTTTGCAATGTAAGAGGGACACTTATATACAAGTATATGAAGTGTCATTGGTGCGTCCACCGTACCTCCATTACATCGTTCTCATTTCGTTATTTTTGTCACTATCGGTTCTTACACATAATAAATCTTACTGTGATTACCGTGCACTGAATCTCACAATTATGTACGCGTCCATAATTAGACAATTCCTTGCACAGTTCACACAGTCTATTTTTATAATATGTAGGGTAAAACCAAATGAACAATCCTGTGATGAGTGCGACTAGACCGCCATAGAGTCCTTTTAATTAAATTAATAAATGATCTAAATAGACTATCAAGGAGTCTGTCCAGCTCCATCACTAGATGTCGTTCTTTAACCAAATTGTGAATCAATCTTTTTGACTAGACCACTAAAAGGGTCTCTTATCGAACCATGGAGTGGTACCATATAACCCAAGGGTCTTAACTACAACGTAGAAGCCCATAAAGATTAAGGTAGTACCTTTTGAATATCCTACTATGAATCCCTCATATGAAGATATGAAAGATTCTATGAGGGTTTGAAAATCGTATCACACAAAAACATAGAGGAGAACACACAAACACATAACATATAATCGCATAATCGTTCAACTTGTTTAATTGTTTAATTTGTTATCGTTGGACACGGGTATTTAAAGCATACTAGGGATCAAATCCTTAATTGCGGTAATTTGGATTGATCCATATGAATACCCTGCTTGTTGACTACATGACCCAAGAACTGAACCTTTTTAAGCCAAACTTTCCCCTTGGAGGATTTAGCGAAAAATTTGTTCCTTCTTTAAGGGTTCCAGTGTCAATGAAAGTGTTGATCGTTACCAGCTCGGGATATGAATAGATCAAGATGTCATTAATAACAATGACGAACTGATCCAAATAAGGCTTGCAGACTCAATTTATTAAGTCCTTGAAGATGGCTGGAGTATTTGTCAACCTAAAAGGCATGACTGTAAACTCGTAATGGCCATACTTCATGCAGAAAACCGTTTTGGGAATATCTTCTTCGAGAATACAAGGTTGATGATACCCAAAACGCAAATCGATCTTGGAAAAGCATGAACGCTATGCAGTTGATCGGAGAAATCATTGATTTAAGGTAGGGGGATATCGATTCTTGATGGTAAGCTTACTAGGCTTACGTTAATCGATATACATTCGAAAAGATCCATTTTTCTTTTCACAAGGAGAACAGGAGTTTCTCCAAGGTGAAAAGTTCGGACGGATGAATCCTTTATCAGACAACTCTTGAAGCTGTTTTGATAATTCTTGCATCTCGAACGGTGCAAGACGATAAAATACTTTAGAAAAAGAAACCAGTGTTTGAGGTTCTTAGGGAGATCTCAAGTGATCGTAAAAAATGATAGAACCACACGAGTAGTTTTGTCTTTGTGTTGACATCACAAGGTTGAATCAAACATTCATACAATTGCATTAGTTAGAAAATAAAACCACTAATTTTTATTTATACAACAACCGCATTGTCTTTAAATGTTACAAGATACCAACCAGAGGAAAAACAAAATACTAATTGTTCACTCCTTCATCATTGAGTGCCTCATTGATGTTAAACACTCGACCACGTGCTGGATTCACATTGACGTTTGTAACACCTGTGTCATTTCAACCATCAAGCAAATGCCAAACCAATGAAATAATGTATTTCATACTTTGTACTTGTATAAATATGTGTATCTTTTGCACATATCAACTCATGTTCGATTTCAAGCTCTAAATCGCTTTCTGGAAGGTTATACACGCACTGATGCGCAAATATAACCAGTTTAATGCAACGAACACTTCGGAATAGTGAAATAGGCTTAACATACCTTAAATAACCTTTACATAACTTAGATATAAGTTTTGGAAGGTTTGGTGTGATGAAATCAAAGTTTAATCGCTTACAGGGACTAAATTTGACAAACTGCGAAAGTATGCCAATTTGAACTGTAACAGACCTTCCGGAACATGACCATAAGTTAAACATACCATAAATATCCTTTACATAGCTTAGAAATAGGCTTTGAGGGGTTCGGTATGCTAAAATAAACTTTTGGGTCATTCAGGGACTAAAAGTGTCAAAAAGTGCACAAGTTTGCATTTTCGCGCATAACTTACGTTCTGAATACATCTGGACATCCAAAAATTTATGTAAGCATGACTACATTATATTTTATTGATCGCCTTAAGAAAAATCCATTCGTCGCGTCATTTGGATCGTTTTTCGCGCTTATGCGCATTCCGTCGTAATTAAGCGAACATCGCGTTCGTACGACCAAACGAACCATCATCCGGCATATTTTTGAGTATGTTTTGAGTTCCCTATACTTTAAATTCATTTTAGAGCCTTGAAATGAGGTTAACGGGGTTCAAACGCATCGAAAAAGGCCTTAAACACGTGCAGGGACCATTCCTGCCACTTTTGAAACTTTTCTGAAACTGGGGGGTCAGTGGCGTAGCGCGACTGCCTAGGCCCTCACCGTCGCGCTACGCGACTGCCTAGTCTGGGGCAGAAACATGCAGAAAACTCATTTTTCGCATTTTCGGGACCGGATTCGATGTATCGACAGCTGTTTACAGTTGTTATCCACTCCCAAATCCCTTGCCAAGTGTTGATTCCCTATGGTTAGTGGCAATTTAGGCACCATAACATTCCGACACTTGTACGGACATGATTAAGGCACGATTTTCGACAAACGATCCTAACGGTTCGGGTATTCCTATAAATACCCAACCCACACAACATCAAAACCCACTAGAATTCTGATTTTGAGAGCTCTAAGTTGAAACCATTGTTTCATACCTGAGTTCTTGGATCGGGATTAGCATTCGGGGACCCTTCGTAAGTATTCTTTCGTTCTTTTCCTTATTTTATTGCTTTTCGAGTCCGAAAGTCAAACTTTGTTTGACTTTCAGCGTTGACCAGTAATGGTCAATGCGAAGTTCGTTTGAACTTCGCAACGTGAGTGTAATCACGTTGGTCATAGTCCCTTGGGACTATGCCCACTGATTACCACGTTGTCTAGGGTCGTAGGGTAGGCGATCTGATAAATCGCCTATACCTTCGAACCCGACCCAGTTTGGTCGATCATTAGGATCCGACCAAATACATTAGGTGACCATAGTAGGTAGGGAATAACCTTCCGAGGTTATACCCTATGGTCACATCGTTTAAGTAGTTGTATGATAGGTAGTTTATATGCCTTAGGTAAATTACCAGAATACCCTTTTCATGTATAATTGGTAATTAAGCATATGTAACCTAAACTTTTGTCACATAACTGATTATGTAATATGTTTAGGCATATAACACTTGTCATAGGGCTAGTTAGGCGGTCCGAACGCGTTTCACGCGAACGACGCGTTAAAGTAGCATAAGCTACCTAAACGGGTCGTAATGGGTCGAAAACACTCAGGTTAAGTTTCATTTAGTATGTAGGCTTTGTTAAACCAAATGACACGAGTCTCTACACTCGTTTGGTTTACAAACCCTAATGCTACCCAATCTTCCGATCTAGGTCCGGTTTATTAACATAGTTACCTATACTAGGTGCCGTTTGATATCCGCGATCTCTAGCTTTGTTTGGTTGTTACTCAAGGACTTCTGAGCAATCTCAAGTGAGTACATAGACCCCTCTTTTACTGTTTTTCCAAACTGTTTTGGGGTGGAACACATGTGCCTACTTGTTACTTTCATGCTTTCCCGTTTTCACATCATATACCTGCTATGTTCGTTAGTACATTATAGTACATGATTTCAATACATTTTATGCTATGTATGTCCATTATGTGCATACTTAGTACATTGTTTTACATTGCTTTTCTGTTGCATATGCTTATCCAGCATATGAACACATTATACTACATATTGAACCGTTGTAATCATTTGACTATGTGATCCGTTGATATCTGTGAACCGTTGTATCTGTGATCCGTTGATATCTGTGAACCGTTTGTATCTGTGAACCGTTTGTATCTGTGAACCGTTTGTATCTGTGAACCGTTTGTATCTGTGAACCGTTTGTATCTGTGAACCGTTTGTATATGTGAACCGTTTGTATCTGTGAACCGTGTGAACCGTATTTGACTATACATGAACATTTCTATACTTGTTAAACATTTCATCTTGATAGTTTGGTTTGAGTAAGTGATTAAGTAACGAGGCGTGTGTAATATGATACAAGCATGATGGATACGCCGCTGGTACTTCCTATATATAAGTGTTTGTATGGTATTACATATTGTAGCGTTATTTGAATCATTTCAGTTTGATACATATAACATTTTATACAAATAACATACTTTTTACAAGACATTGTTTTACAAACAACTTATCTTATACAAACCCATTTTACTATGGTTATTCATTTAACCATACATTATTCACTTATTTATACATATCATCTGAACTCATTGTTTTTCAAATGATTTACAAAACAAAGCAAATTACAAGGTTCATGACTAAACATTTTCTCAAACATAAGTCATGAAACCTATTTTCACAAAACCTATGTATCTCACAGGCATTTTTATGCTGACGTACCTATTTTCACATGTGTTTTTCAGGAACTGTTGCATAAGATGATCAAGATACACATAGGCAGACTTGGGCTTTAGTGACAATAAAAGATGCAAGACTAGTTAATTATGTTGTATTTCTTTGTTTGTTAATACATTGTAACACCTTTAATCAATAAAACGAAACTTCAATTACCATGGATTTGAAACAATTAATTCTGTTACAACACTCCCCGACATTTCCGCCACGTTTTGTATGTTCCACGTGGTCGGGGTGTGACAGAAAAGATGGTATCAGAGCCAATGGTTATAGGGAATTAGGTTATTAGTAATGCTTTGACCTAGTCTATAACTTTCTTAGGACCCTAACGCGAGTTTACTTGCGTTTAGTCATAAAACAATACCGTCACCTATCCTTAGGCGACTATCACAACAAGAACATAAATTTCAAAACCGCTTTGAAAACTAATTATCTGTTCTAGGATGATTTATTACAAGGTTTTGAACCCTCTATTGTAAGGTTTTGAACCCTCTGTTATATGGTTTTGAACCCCTTTGAGTTTTCAAAAAAATCTCGTCAAGGTTTTGGGTTTTAAATAATGTGAACACGTGCAAACTGGAAGGGTGAATGCCTGTATTCTGAGTTTTCTGTCTAGGCAAGCACTTCGTATACATCTCAACCAGACGCGAGACTAGTTGTGCTTACCTGGGAATTCTTGGGATGAGTGTTCACTTATAGGCGAGCATGTCTTCGCGATACATTATTTTTGACCTATTTACTTTGATTAGTCACTGTCTCATTTGTTTGCCTTTGGTAACAAACAAATGGTCACAATCTTCTTGCGTTGTCATTTTCTCTCGACTATCTTTTCCCTTGTTTCCTCCCATGTCTTCTATTTTCTTCATGGTGCCTCTTCATCGCAACAACAATGTCCGAACCAGGTGCTGCAATTACCCAACGAATAGGCGTCGTACTCCAGAGGACCGTTGACTTAGCTATCACCATGACTCGCCTCAGGGATGAAGCCGTAAGGGAACTGCTCCTTGGTGCAATCAATGCAACTGTCATCATCTAAACCAAATACCCTGTTTCAAATGTACCCACGGTGGACGATGGAGACATTTGGTTAACATGTGCCGCTTTGCAATCCAAAGCAAAGCTGTTACAAATCCTGCTGCTGCTCAACCTTCAAACTCTGCTTCATATGTTGCTTGGCATATCTGGCGCCTCAACCTCATGAACTTTCTACCTTGTGTATCGAATTAAGCACGCCTAGTGCAAGGTGTCGGAACACCTCCCGTTACACAAACTCCAAAATCCATGTAGGATCTTTCTATCCCCATAATTAGATCCTTGTGGATGGGTATCATTCATCGGAATCCTTAATTGAATTCCTTGTATGATTTAATACGTACGTCACAATTCAATAAGGACAAAGCCGAATTCCTATTAAGATTTTCCTATCTTCATAGATAGATTCTTAGAATGATTAAAGTGCCAAATGAAATCCACGAATTGGATTCCTGGTATGCTTTAAGTATCCGCGTCCAAAGATAACAAGATAATAACAATTAAACAACTATGTGATTATGTGCTTATGAACATTACAAGACAAACTGTGCGGACTATGCAAGGAATTGCGTAATTATGGATGCATACATAATTATGGAATTTAGTGCACAGAAACCACAGCGAGCTTTGTCATGTACCTAGAAGTTAACCCTATTCATTTCCAATTCTGATGAAGTATCCGTTGAGGAAAAATGAACTAGCTATTCATTTTTCACTTCTGAAGAATATCCGTTGAGGAAATGAATATCCGTTTATCCTTCATTTCCAATTCTGAAGAATACCCGTTGAGGAAAATGACTCCGTTTGTGCATTTTCATTCTGAAGAGTATCCGTCAAGGGAAATGAACATCCGTTTATTTAATCCTTCATTTCCGAACCTGAGGAAACAACCATTGAAAAATGACTCCGTTAGTTCATTTTCGTTTCTGAAGATTATCCGTTGAGGAAATGAATATCCGTTTATTTAATCCTTCATTTCCGAACCTGAGGAAACAACCGATGAAAATGACTCCGTTAGTTCATTTTCGTTTCTGAAGATTATCCGTTGAGGAAATGAATATCCGTTGTTTAATCCTTCATTTCCGAACCTGAGGAAACAACCGTTGAAAATGACTCCGTTAGTTCATTTTCGTTTCTGAAGATTATCCGTTGAGGAAATGAACATCCGTTTGTCTATCATCTTCATTTCCGAACCTGAGGAAACAACCGTTGAAAATGACTCCGTTAGTTCATTTTCGTTTCTGAAGATTATCCGTTGAGGAAATGAACATCCGTTTGTCTATCATCTTCATTTCCGAACCTGAGGAAACAACCGTTGAAAATGACTCCGTTAGTTCATTTTCGTTTCTGAAGATTATCCGTTGAGGAAATGAACATCCGTTTGTCTATCATCTTCATTTCCGAACCTGAGGAAACATCCGTTGAAAATGACTCCGTTAGTTCATTTTCGTTTCTGAAGATTATCCGTTGAGGAAATGAACATCCGTTTATCTATCATTTTCATTTCCGTTTCTGAGGAAGCAACCGTTGAAAATGACCCTGTTGTTCATTTTCGTTTCTGAAGAATTGTCCGTTGAGGAAATGAATATCCGTTTGTCTATCATTCTCATTTCCGTTTCTGAGGAAGCAACCGTTGAAAATGACTCTGTTGTTCATTTTCGTTTCTGAAGAATTGTCCGTTGAGGAAATGAATATCCGTTTGTCTATCATTCTCATTTCCGTTTCTGAGGAAGCAACCGTTGAAAATGACTCTGTTGTTCATTTTCGTTCTGAAGAATTGTCCGTTGAGGAAATGAATATCCGTTTGTCTATCATTCTAATTTCCGTTTCTGAGGAAGCAACCGTTGAAAATGACCCTGTTGTTCATTTTCGTTTCTGAAGAATTGTCCGTTGAGGAAATGAATATCCGTTTGTCTATCATTCTCATTTCCGTTTCTGAGGAAGCATCTGTTGAAAATGACTCCGTTTGTTCATTTTCGTTTCTGAAAATTGTCCGTTAAGGAAATGAATCCCCGTTTGTTTATTCCTTCATTTCCGCTTCTGAAGAATACTCTTTGAGGAAATTGACTCCGTTTGTTCATTTTCGTTCTGAAGAATGTCCGTTAAGGAAATGACAGGATTATGCTCTACATATCTCTGGTGGTTATCTGACACAAAGTCACAAATAGACTCCTACGAATTAATTTCGGGACGAAATTTCCTAAAGTAGGGGAGACTGTAACACCTGTGTCATTTCAACCATCAAGCAAATGCCAAACCAATGAAATAATGTATTTCATACTTTGGACTTGTATAAATATGTGTATCTTTTGCACATATCAACTCATGTTCGATTTCAAGCTCTAAATCGCTTTCTGGAAGGTTATACACGCACTGATGCGCAAATATAACCAGTTTAATGCAACGAACACTCCGGAATAGTGAAATAGGCTTAACATACCTTAAATAACCTTTACATAACTTAGATATAAGTTTTGGAAGGTTTGGTGTGATGAAATCAAAGTTTAATCGCTTACAGGGACTAAATTTGACAAACTGCGAAAGTATGCCAATTTGAACTGTAACAGACCTTCCGGAACATGACCATAAGTTAAACATACCATAAATATCCTTTACATAGCTTAGAAATAGGCTTTGAGGGGTTCGGTATGCTAAAATAAACTTTTGGGTCATTCAGGGACTAAAAGTGTCAAAAAGTGCACAAGTTTGCATTTTCGCGCATAACTTACGTTCTGAATACATCTGGACATCCAAAAATTTATGTAAGCATGAATACATTATATTTTATTGATCGCCTTAAGAAAAATCCATTCGTCGCGTCATTTGGATCGTTTTTCGTGCTTATGCGCATTCCGTCGTAATTAAGCGAACATCGCGTTTGTACGACCAAACGAGCCATCATCCGGCATATTTTTGAGTTCCCTATACTTTAACTTCATTTTAGAGCCTTGAAATGAGGTTAACGGGGTTCAAACGCATCGAAAAAGGCCTTAAACACGTGCAGGGACCATTCCTGCCACTTTTGAAACTTTTCTGAAACTGGGGGGTCAGTGGCGTAGCGCGACTGCCTAGGCCCTCACCGTCGCGCTACGCGACTGCCTAGTCTGGGGCAGAAACATGCAGAAAACTCATTTTTCGCATTTTCGGGACCGGATTCGATGTATCGACAGCTGTTTACAGTTGTTATCCACTCCCAAATCCCTTGCCAAGTGTTGATTCCCTATGGTTAGTGGCAATTTAGGCACCATAACATTCCGACACTTGTACGGACATGATTAAGGCACGATTTTCGACAAACGATCCTAACGGTTCGGGTATTCCTATAAATACCCAACCCACACAACATCAAAACCCACTAGAATTCTGATTTTGAGAGCTCTAAGTTGAAACCATTGTTTCATACCTGAGTTCTTGGATCGGGATTAGCATTCGGGGACCCTTCGTAAGTATTCTTTCGTTCTTTTCCTTATTTTATTGCTTTTCGAGTCCGAAAGTCAAACTTTGTTTGACTTTCAGCGTTGACCAGTAATGGTCAATGCGAAGTTCGTTTGAACTTCGCAACGTGAGTGTAATCACGTTGGTCATAGTCCCTTGGGACTATGCCCACTGATTACCACGTTGTCTAGGGTCGTAGGGTAGGCGATCTGATAAATCGCCTATACCTTCGAACCCGACCCAGTTTGGTCGATCATTAGGATCCGACCAAATACATTAGGTGACCATAGTAGGTAGGGAATAACCTTCCGAGGTTATACCCTATTGTCACATCGTTTAAGTAGTTGTATGATAGGTAGTTTATATGCCTTAGGTAAATTACCAGAATACCCTTTTCATGTATAATTGGTAATTAAGCATATGTAACCTAAACTTTTGTCACATAACTGATTATGTAATATGTTTAGGCATATAACACTTGTCATAGGGCTAGTTAGGCGGTCCGAACGCGTTTCACGCGAACGACGCGTTAAAGTAGCATAAGCTACCTAAACGGGTCGTAATGGGTCGAAAACACTCAGGTTAAGTTTCATTTAGTATGTAGGCTTTGTTAAACCAAATGACACGAGTCTCTACACTCGTTTGGTTTACAAACCCTAATGCTACCCAATCTTCCGATCTAGGTCCGGTTTATTAACATAGTTACCTATACTAGGTGCCGTTTGATATCCGCGATCTCTAGCTTTGTTTGGTTGTTACTCAAGGACTTCTGAGCAATCTCAAGTGAGTACATAGACCCCTCTTTTACTGTTTTTCCAAACTGTTTTGGGGTGGAACACATGTGCCTACTTGTTACTTTCATGCTTTCCCGTTTTCACATCATATACCTGCTATGTTCGTTAGTACATGATTTCAATACATTTTATGCTATGTATATCCATTATGTGCATACTTAGTACATTGTTTTACATTGCTTTTCTGTTGCATATGCTTATCCAGCATATGAACACATTATACTACATATTGAACCGTTGTAATCATTTGACTATGTGATCCGTTGATATCTGTGAACCGTTGTATCTGTGATCCGTTGATATCTGTGAACCGTTTGTATCTGTGAACCGTTTGTATCTGTGAACCGTTTGTATCTGTGAACCGTTTGTATCTGTGAACCGTTTGTATCTGTGAACCGTTTGTATATGTGAACCGTTTGTATCTGTGAACCGTGTGAACCGTATTTGACTATACATGAACATTTCTATACTTGTTAAACATTTCATCTTGATAGTTTGGTTTGAGTAAGTGATTAAGTAACGAGGCGTGTGTAATATGATACAAGCATGGTGGATACGCCGCTGGTACTTCCTATATATAAGTGTTTGTATGGTATTACATATTGTAGCGTTATTTGAATCATTTCAGTTTGATACATATAACATTTTATACAAATAACATACTTTTTACAAGACATTGTTTTACAAACAACTTATCTTATACAAACCCATTTTACTATGGTTATTCATTTAACCATACATTATTCACTTATTTATACATATCATCTGAACTCATTGTTTTTCAAATGATTTACAAAACAAAGCAAATTACAAGGTTCATGACTAAACATTTTCTCAAACATAAGTCATGAAACCTATTTTCACAAAACCTATGTATCTCACAGGCATTTTTATGCTGACGTACCTATTTTCACATGTGTTTTTCAGGAACTGTTGCATAAGATGATCAAGATACACATAGGCAGACTTGGGCTTTAGTGACAATAAAAGATGCAAGACTAGTTAATTATGTTGTATTTCTTTGTTTGTTAAGACATTGTAACACCTTTAATCAATAAAACGAAACTTCAATTACCATGGATTTGAAACAATTAATTCTGTTACAACACTCCCCGACATTTCCGCCACGTTTTGTATGTTCCACGTGGTCGGGGTGTGACAACGTTGGCGTTCGCATTCGGGTTTGCGTTAGCATTTGCATTCACCAATCTTGGGCAGTTGTGGCGGAAGTGACCAATCTCTCCGCAGTTGAAACATGAACCCAGTGGGAATCTCGCAGCATTCCCTTGAACCGGAGCTTGAACCTGAGCAGCCTGATTTTGTCCCAAACGACAAACCTTGGCCAAATGCCCAAGTTTACCACACGTCGTGCATTGCCAGCAAGCTTGTTGTACTGCGTGATGACCGTTGCAGCGTGTACAATAAGGTGCGGTACCGGAATATGCTTTCTTTGCAGGTGGCTGAGCTGGTGGGTTCCGCGGGTTCTGAGCAGTCTGTGCTGTAACAGCAAAGTTCTGGGCACCCTTCCGCTTCTTCGATTTCTTTGACGTCTCACCTTCCTTTCCCTTCTCGTTTTGACCATTCTTGCTATCCTCCTTGTCAGACCCCTGCTTCTTACCCTTGTCAACCTTTCTGTGTAACTTATTCTTCCGAATCTGCGACTCAGTCAATGTCGCAGCTAACTCGATCGCCTGACGGAGTGTGGCAGGGCTACTACCAGTAAGGATGTCTTGTACCGAGTCAGGTAGGCCGTCGATGTACCTTTCGATAGCTATGTCAAGTGGGGTAACCATTGTCGGGCAAAGCAGACTCAACTCCTCAAACCTATCAGTATACGCCCTGTGCTCACCACTATCTTGCTTCAACTCATCAAATTCCTTCTCCAAAGCTCGCTGCTCATGACGAGGACAGAATTCCCTCATCATGAGAGCCCTAAGTTCAGCCCATGTCTGTGCGAGAGCAACTTCCGCACCTCGGTCTCTCATTACCCCATTCCACCATGTAAGAGCCCTCTTCTGAAACACGCTCGAGGAGAACTCGACCTTGCGATTATCCGGGCACTGCACTTGGCGAAAAATATTCTCAATGCTTTCGAACCACTGAAGAAGCCCAGTTGCTCCTTCAGAACCACTAAACTTGAGTGGTTTAGCCTGGTTGAAATCCTTGTATTTGCATAGCACATTGTTGTTGTTGTTGGCTTGGTTCCATTGAGCAAAGAGGTTTGGGAATTGAGCAGCCATTTGCTGCGCAATGATTTCTGCCAGCTCGGCAGTCTCTATCTGGCTTTCGCGTCGAGGAGGCATTGTCTAAAAGAGGAAACATGAAAGGAAACGAGTGAGAGAATTTAGACGAAAAGAATGAGATGAAACAAATCTGATGAAAGCAAGGATAGTGGTCATTTGTTTGTTACTACAAAGCAACAAACGACCTTGGTGATTAGTCAAAGTAAATAGGTTAAAAATAATGTATCGCGAAGACATGCTCGCCTATAAGTGAACACTCATCCCAAGAATTCCCAGGTAAGCACAACTGGTCTCGCGTCTGATGAGATGTATACGAAGTGCTTGCCTAGACAGAAAACCCAAAATACAGGCATTCACCCTTCCAGTTTGCACGTGTTCACATTATTTAAAACCCAAAACCTTGACGAGATTTTGAAAATTCAAAGGGGTTCAAAACCATATAACAGAGGGTTCAAAACCTTACAATAGAGGGTTCAAAACCTAGAAATTAATCATCCTAGAACAGATGATTAGTTTTCAAAGCGGTTTTGAAATTTATGTTCTTGTTGTGGTCGTCACCTAAGGATAGGTGACGGTATTGTTTTATGACTAAACGCAAGTAAACTCGCGTTAGGGTCCTAAGAAGGTTATAGACTAGGTCAAAGCATTACTAATTACTAATAACCTAATTCCCTATAACCATTGGCTCTGATACCATCTTTCTGTCACACCCCGACCGCGTAAAACAACAAATCGCGGCGGAAACATCGGGGCGTGTTGCAACAGAATTAATGTTTCATAACCATGGATATCAAAAGTGTTTCGTTTTATTAAACATAGAATAATTACATCGTCTTGAAATCTAAATACACTATTTAAACATAGTTTATCATTGTTATTGAGTCACTAAGGCCTTGTCCAGTCCTATGTGAGCATGCATCTTATCAATCGATATCATCCAACAATACCTGAAACATATGTGAAAACGAGGTCAACAAAGAAATGCTGGCGAGATACATAGGTTTTGTGAAAATAAGATTCATGACTTCTGTTTTAAGAAAATGTTTAGTCATGAACCTTGTAATTTGCTTTGTCTTTGTAAATCATTTGAAAAATAATAAGTTCAGATGATAAGTATAAATAAATGTAGGGTTAAATGAATAACCAAGTAAAATATGTTTGCATAAGATAAGATGTTTATAAATCAATGTCTTGTGAAAAGTATGTTATTTGTATAAAATGTTCTATGTCTCAAACTGAAATGATTCAAATAACGCTATAATATGTAATACCATACAAACACTTATATATAGAAAGTACCAGCGGCGTATCCACCATGTTTGTATCATATTACACACGCATCGTTACTTAATCACTTAACCAAACCAAACCAAACAATGTAAAAATGTCTATGTTTAAATCAATTGTCAAATGTATTGAATAATATGTCAAAGTATTCATGTCAAGATGTAAATCATGTCAAATTGTCTATGTCAAATATCCCTGTCAAATGTCTATGTCAAAATGTCCATGTCAAATGTTACAGTTCAAATTGGCATACTTTCGCAGTTTGTCAAGTTTAGTCCCTGTAAGCGAATTAGCTTGTTTTTGGCATACCAAACCTTCCAAATCTTATTTCTAAGTTATGTAAAGGTTATTTAAGGTATGTTAAGCCTATTTCACTATTATGGAGTGTTCGTTGCATTAAACTGGTTATATTTACGCATCGGTGCGCGTATAACCTTCCAGAAAGCGATTTAGAGTTTGAAATTGAACAAGAATTGATATGTGCAATTGATACACATATTTTTACAAATCCCAAGTATGAAATATAATATTTCATTGGTTTGGTATTTATTTGATGGCCGTGAAGGCACAGGTGTTACACTAATCACATGCCATTCCCCCCCCCCCCCCCATCATATTTAAATGACAATAACTTTTTTATACGTGATTATTTTTCGAAAAAAATTACACCATAAACTCAACGTTTTTTTATCTTTCCAACGAGTATACTATTGATATACTTTTCGAAAAAAAAATTAACTGGGTTTTATGGTTTTTTTCTGAACTCGGTGTTTTATGGCGTTTTAGACTAGGTATTTTCATGGCGTTTTTCTGAACTAGGTGTTTTTATGGTGTTTTAACTAGGTATTTTCATGGCGTTTTTCTGAACTGGGTGTTTTATGGCATTTTTACAGTACAAATTATGATTTTTCTTAGCTCAAAAAATATTAATTTAGGCGGATGACTAAAAAAAATGGTTTTTTGAGCTGTTGTAAATTATAGCTCAAAAAATAGTTTTTTTTTATGGCGAGCTGGCTCATAAAAAATGGTTTTTTTGAGCTGTTGTAATTTATAGCTAAAAAAATAGCTTTTTTTTGTTATGGCGTTTTAACTGGGGCGTTCAAAAAAATGGTTTTTTTTTGAGCTGTTGTAAATTATAGCTCAAAAAATAGCTTTTTTTTGTTATGGGTTTTAACTGGGAGCTGGCTTAAAAAATGGTTTTTTTAGCTGTTGTAATTTATAGCTCAAAAAATAGTTTTTTTTTTTGTTATGGCGTTTTAACTGAGAGCTATATGGCGTTCAAAAAGATGGTTTTTTTTAGCTGTTGTAAATTATAGCTCAAAAATTAGTTTTTTTTTCTTATTGCGTTTTAACTGGGAGCTGGCTCAAAAAAATTGTTTTTTTTTTTGAGCTGTTGTAATGTAACACCCCGTGTTTCGGAAGTCAAAGTCAAAGTCAAGATTGAAGTCAAAGGAAGAAAAGATTGCTAATTGCGATCTGTCACTCCTTGCTCAACTACTGTTTTGACTTTTTTGACTTGTAGATAGTCTGTTTATTTTGTTATGTTAGTTGTATTATGTGGAGTACTTGTTAATAATCGAGGTTTATCGCTATTTTCAATGTTTTATCGCATGTTTATCGCTGATTATCGCTTTGTCACAATCGCACTCAGAACTCGAATTACGCGTTCTGGTTATTGTTTACGTGTGTGTACCTTTTGTGTGTTACTTGTGCATGTTTATTTATGTTTATGTGTGGTGATAAATCGAAACGCGGTCGCAACGCTATCGCAATCGAATCGCAACCACAAGTTAATTATGATGATTGTATGTTAGATATAGTAGTTGGGATTAAAAGTAATTTGATAAGAAACTCTATCGCATCGCAACGCTCAGCACACGAATCGAAACAGCAAAACTCGTCGCGCCGAACACTCGAATCGAGTGGTCGGCCGATCGAGTGGTCAACCGATCGAGTTGCCACCCGGTCGAGGTGCCACCCAGTTGGGCTGCCACCTGGTCGGGCTGCCACCCGGTCGGGCTTCCACCCGATCGACCAGCCACCTTCCCACTTTCCTTTTATGGAAACCCTATAAATACCCCTCATATGTCAACATCACTTGATGTTGACAGCTCTCACTCGACCAGCTCGCTCCAGCCTCTACTTCTCTCGATTTCTCGCGATTCTTGTAAGTTTTCAACCTAAATCTTGTACTTTCTCAATCTGCACGCACTCCTACACCTTTCTATCTTTTGAATCTTAACTTTTAACCGTGAAATCACTAGATTTGAGGTGTTATAGGATGATGTCATCATGGTGTTCTTATGAACTTCATGTTTTGGCTTCAATCCACCAAGAACAACTTATATCTGAACGATTTCCACAAGAATGAACCAAAATCTTGCATAGATCTGAACATATTCATGGTGAAAAGGATTGAAAGATGGTTTCTAACTTTCTTTCAACTCTTTTACACTCAATGCACTAAAAACCGATAGAATCGGGGCTTGTTCTGATCTTCTACTCCTTCTTGTTGATGTGTCGGTTCAAGATCTGGATTCTATCCAAGAGATTACTGATTTCGGGTTAAACATGAAACACCGTCTCGAACAGTTGAACTGGTCAGACCAGGGTGATTCCTGTCCGATCGGGTCACTAAGCCTTGACGAGTTTCTATTGTTTGGCACGTTATTGCACCATCTCAAGAAAACCGCAAAACTATCAAAACAACCAAGTGTAAAGACGATCAGGTCAACTGGGATGGATTGTCGTCCGATCGGATTGCCACCTGATCGGATTGTCACCCGATAGGCTTGCACCTTGGTCCCACACTTAACTTATATTTCAACTTTTTAAGGTCTTGAACATCGAACGGATTGCCACCAGATCGGATTGCCATCCGATCGGATTGCCACCCGACCATGTGATGTTTGGACTTCAACCCTAAAATCTATGTGGATGAAATTGTAGCTCGACATGGTGTTCCTTTGAACATCATTTCTGACAGAGATGCTCGTTTCACTTCTCATTTTTTGGAGAACCATGCAATCTGCTATGGGGACCCAACTTAATCTGAGCACAGCTTATCATCCGCAAACGGATGGTCAATCTGAGAGAACAATCCAGTCTCTGGAGGATATGCTTAGAGCTTGTGTGATCGATTTTGGTGGTAGTTGGGATTCACATCTTCCGTTAATTGAATTCTCCTACAACAACAGTTATCACACCAGCATCAAAATGGCTCCTTTCGAGGCTCTCTATGGTCGAAAATGTCGTTCACTAGTCTGCTGGAATGAGATCGGCGAGGCTCAACTTACTGGACCTGCCCTCATTTTAGAGACAACTGACAAGATTAAGAAAGTACGTGATAACCTTCAGACAGCTAGAAGCCGTCAAAAGAGTTACGCGGACCCAAAACGCAAGCCCTTGGAATTTCAAGTCAGTGATCGAGTATTACTTAAGGTCTCACCTTGGAAAGGTGTGATCAGATTTGGAAAGAAAGGAAAACTTGCACCTAGATACGTTGGACCATTCAAGATCGTCGAAAGAATCGGAAAGGTAGCCTACAGACTTGAGTTACCTCCTGAACTTTGAAATGTTCATCCAACTTTTCACGTGTCCAATCTCAAGAGGTGTTTAGCTGATGAGAACCTCCACATACCACTTGACGAAATTCGTGTTGGCAAAACACTGAAATTTGTTGAGAAGCCAGTGGAAATCATGGAACGTGAAGTCAAGTGGCTCAAACGCAAGCGCATTCTTTTGGTCAAAGTTCGTTTGGAAGCTAAATGTGGACCCGAGTTTACTTGGGAACGTGAAGATCAAATGAAGGCGAAATATCCGCATCTTTTCCCACGACTTTCGTCTAAATAAATTTCGGGACGAAATTTCCACAAGTAGGGGAGACTGTAACATTTGTGCTTGTAATCATTATGAACAGTACCATTATCAATAAAACAATGTCATTTGATCCCAATGTTTGTTTGGTTATGTTTTAAATTTTTCATGTTTTGACTTTTATTCAATTTCAAACTCTATATCACTTTCTAGAGAGTTATACGCAAACTGGTGCGTAAACATAGCCAGTTTAATGCGACAAATACTCCGGAATATCAACATATACTTAACATACCTTAAATAACCCGTACATAACTTAGAAATAAGTTTTGAAGGCTTTGGTATGGAAAAAACAAGTTAATTCGCTTACAGGGACTAAACTTGACAAACTGCGAAAGTATGCCAATTTGAACTGTAACGAACATTCCGAAACATGACCATAAGTTAAACATACCATAAATATCCTTTACATAGCTTAGAAATAAGCTTTGAGGGGTTCGGTATGCTAAAATAAACTTTTGGGGTCATTCAGGGACTAAAAGCGTAAAAAAGTGCACAAGTTTACATTTTCACGCATAACTTACGTTCTGAATACATCCAGATATCCAAAAATTTATGTAAGCACTAAAATATTTTATTTTAGTGTTTGGCATAAGAAAAATCCATTCGTCACGCCATTTGGATCATTTTTCGCGCATATGCGCATTCCGTCGCAGTTAACCGAACAACGTAACCGTGCGGCTAAACGAACCGACACCCAAGATATTTTTGAACACATTTTAAGTTCCCTATACTTTAACTTCATTTTGGAGCTTTGAAATGGGGTTAACGGGGCTTAAACGTGTCAAAAAACGCATCGAAAACCAAGTTTTAAGGTTGTAGGGACTGAAACTGTAAATCTGCCAAACTAGGTCCGTAAGTAGGGGCCAGATGCAGCAAAACGTTTTTTTACAGCTGTTAACAGCCCTTAACACTCTCCAAAGGCCAAGTGCCAAGTGTCAAACTCTTATGGTGGATGGAAAATGAGTTACCACAACTTTTCAACAAGTGTACGGCTTAGATCGTGCCCCCTTTTCCAAGAAATGATCCTAACGGTGAACCGAAAACTATAAATACCCACCTCTACCCTTCACTTTTCCTCACAAGAATCTGATCTAATGTGCTCTAAGTTGAAACCTTTGTTTCATACCTGAGCTATTTTGATCTATATTAGCATTCGGGGACCCTTCGTAAGTGTTCCTTCGTTCTTTTATTTCTTTTCGAGTCCGAAAGTCAAACTTTGTTTGACTTTCTGCATTGACCAGTTTATGGTCAATGCGAAGTTCGTTTGAACTTCGCAACGTGATTGTAATCACGATGGTTATAGTCCCTTGTGACTATGCCTACTGATTACCACGTTGTCTAGGGTCGTAAGGGTAAGCGATCTGATAAATCGCTTATACCTTCGAACCCGACCCATTTGGTCGATCATTAGGATCCGACCAAACACATTAGGTGACCATAGTATATAGGGAATAACCTTCCGAGGTTATACCTTATGGTCGCTTCGTTTAGGTAGTTGTATGATAGGTAGTTTATATGCCTTAGGTAAATTACCAAAATGCCCTTTTGACGCCAAAATTCATTTTAAGCACATGTAACATAAATTTTGGTATCTAAACTGTTTTGTTAACAATATTAGATCTGTTAAGGCATATTTTACTTGTCATAGGACTAGTTAGGCGGTCCGAACGCGTTTCACGTGAGCGACGCGTTAAAGTAGCATAAGCTACCTAAATGGGTCGTAAGCACTTATGTTAGGTTTCATTTAGTATGTAGGCTTTGTTAAACCATATTACACGAGTCTCCATACTCGTTTGGTTTACGAACCCACATTCTATCCGATCTTCCGATTTAGGTCTGGTATATTAACATAGTTACCTATATTAGGTGTCGTTTGATTCCGTGATCTCTAGCATTGCTTGGTGGTTATCTTAGGACTTCTGAGCAATCTCAAGTGAGTACATAGACCCCTCTTTTACTGTTTTCCAAACATTTTGGGGTGAAACACATGTGCCTACTTGTTACTTTCATGCTTTCCATGTTTTCGCATCATATACCTGCTATGTTCGTTAATACATTATAGTACATGATTTCATTACATTTCATGCTATGTATGCCAATTGTGTGCGTACTTAGTACATTGTTTTACATTACATTTCATGCTATATATGCCCATTGTGTGCATACTTAGTACATTGTTTTACATTACATTTCATGCTATATATGCCCATTGTGTGCATACTTAGTACATTGTTTCACATTACATCTCATGCTATGTATGCCCATTGTGTGCATACTTAGTACAATTGTTTACATCACATGCTTTCATTTTGGTATGACATTTGGTTTGTTTAACATGGAACAATACATTCATTAACATTAGCTACGCCGTTCGTTAGTAGGTAGTGGTACCATAGGAATTGACAACTCCTGTTCCTGAAATCCTGGGTTTGTTTGGATTGGAAGGAATGACCGAATTCGATATACATAACTTAGATAAACCTTTAATTTGTTTAAGGGTTTATCGCCACAGTCTCAAGGCTTGGGTGTATGCATTTTCACAATACCGCATAGATGTTTATATCAGTATAGCATGCATTTGTTCCACAAAAACATAACTTTGATTTAAACCATGTTTTACTTCAATACCTTGTTTTTGTGCATTTTACATATGGTTTAGTTGATATAATTCACATACCATACATGACATTTTTGGATACACATTACATGATTTACATTAGACATGAACATTTTGACATTGATATACACAATTCGTGATTTACATTAAACACAGACATTTGATATGGTTTACACAATAACATTTTGACATTTGATTATACATAAACAATTTACATTGGTGGTTTGGTTTGAGTAAGTGATTTAAGTAACGAGGCGTGTGTAATACGATACAATCATGGTGGATACGCCACTGGTACTTCCTATATATAAGTGTTTGTATGGTATTACATATCGTAGCGTTATTTAAATCATTTCAATTTATGACACATGACATTTTATACAAATAACATACTTTTTACAAGACATTGTTTACAAACAAGTTATCTTACACAAACTCATTTTTACATGGTTATTCATTTAACCTTACATTTATTTATACATATCATCTGATCTTACCGTTTTTCAAATAATTTATAAGACAAAGCAAATTACAAGGTTCATGACTAAACATTTTCTTAAACACAAGTCATGAATCATATTTTTACAAAACCTATGTATCTCACAGGCATTTTTATGCTGACGTACCTATTTTCACATGTGTTTTCAGGAGCTTTTCCATAGGATGATGATCGTGACACTAGGGCGGACCTGTGCCTTAGAGACTAAAAATGAAGATAAACTAGTTTAATTATGTTCTGAACTCTTTATTTCCTGTTTAAGACAATGTAACTCTTATGTTTATAAATAAAATTACAACTTTGAATGCCATGGTTATGAAACAATTAATTCTGTTACAACACTCCCCGACGTTTCCGCCGCGATTGCATGTTATACGCGGTCGGGGTGTGACAGAAGAGTTGGTATCAGAGCCTATGGTTATAGGGAATTAGGTTATTAGTAATGCTTTGACCTAGACTATAACCTTTCTAGGACCCTAACACAAATTATCTTGTGTTTAGATCTTAAAACATGCACATCACCTATCCTTAGGTGATTATCAAAACAAAAACCAAATTTTCCGAAACGATTTTTGAAAAACAATCATCTGTTTTGAATGATTTATTACAAGGTTTTGAACCCTCTATTGTAAGGTTTTGAACCCTCTGTTATATGGTTTTGAACCCTTCCAGTTTGGTTTTTGGCCTTGTGCCTTCAAATTTTCAAAATCTCGTCAAAGTTTTGGGTTCTAAATAGTGTGAACACGTGCAAACTGGAAGAGTGAATGCCTGTATTCTGGGTTTTCTGTCTAGGCAAGCACTTCGTATATATCTCATCAGACGCGAGACCAGTTGTGCTTACCTGGGAATTCTTGGGATGAGTGTTCACTTATAGGCGAGCATGTCTTCGCGATACATTATTTTTGATCCATTTACTTTGATTAGTCACTGTGTGTCGTTTGTTTGCTTGGTAATGTGGACAAATGACCACCATCTTTTCTTTTGTTAATTTTGTTTCATCTCATTCTCTTCATCCAATCATCTCACTCGTTTCCTTTCATGTTTTCCTCTTTTAGAATGCCTCCTCGACGCGAAAACCAGATAGCGACTGCCGAACTGGCAGAAATCATTGCGCAGCAGATGGCTGCTCAATTCCCAAACCTCTTTGCTCAATGGAACCAAGCCAACAACAACAACAATGCTCCATGCAAATACAAGGATTTTAACTCGGCTAAACCACTCAAGTTTAGTGGTTCTGAAGGAGCGACTGGGCTTCTTCAATGGTTCGAGAGCATTGAGAATACTTTCCGCCACGTGCAGTGTCCGGATAATCGCAAGGTCGAGTTTTCTTCGAGCGTGTTTCAGAAGAGGGCTCTCACATGGTGGAACGGGCTTATGAGAGACCGAGGTGCAGAAGTAGCCCTAGCACAAACTTGGGCTGAACTTAGGGCCCTTATGATGAGGGAATTCTGTCCTCGCCATGAACAGCGAGCGTTGGAGAAAGAGTTTGATGACTTGAAGCAAGATAGTGGCGAGCACAGGGCATATACTGATAGGTTTGAGGAGTTGAGTCTGCTATGCCCAACAATGGTTACCCCACTCGACAAGGCTATCGAAAGGTACATCGACGACCTACCTGACTCAGTGCAAGACATCATTACTGGTAGTAACCCTGCCACACTCCGTCAGGCAATCGAGTTATCAGCGACATTGACTGAGTCGCAGATTCGGAAGAATAAATTACACAGGAAGGGTGACAAGGGCAAGAAACAGCCGTCTGACAAGGAAGATAGCAAGAAAGGTCAAAACAAGAATGGAAAGGATTCTGGTTCATCGAAAAGGGCAAGGAAGCGTAAGGCTTCCCAAAACTATGCTGTCACTGCCCAAGCTAACCAGACAGCTCCCAACCAACCCGCACCGCCTCCAGCGAAGAAGCCCTATTCAGGGAATGCACCTTTGTGCAATAGGTGCAACAGTCACCATCAGCCGCAACATCAGTGCCGTTTCTGTACTAACTGTGGGAAGTCAGGTCATCTTGCCGATGTTTGTCGGTTTGCTCAGAATCGGGCAGTTCAGAACCCGGCTCAACAAGTTGCCCAGCCTCTTGCTCAACAACAGGGTCAAGCTGCACGACCACACTACCCACCGGGTGCTTGTTATAACTGTGGGGATCTGACCCACTACCGTAACCAGTGCCCAAGATTGGTGAATGCAAACCAGAATTAGGCTCAGGCTCGAGGGTGAGCTTTTAACTTGAATGCCCAAGAGGCGCAGGCGGACGATAATGTGGTGAACGGTACGTTCTTTATTAATATTCAGCCTGCATCTGTTCTTTTTTATACGGGTGCCGATAAGAGTTTTGTGTCATTGTCTTTTGAGCCAATGCTTCGCGTGTCTAGAACCAAACTAGGTAAGCCTTTGACAGTAGAAGTTGCTAATGGTGAACCCATTGTTCTTGATTCTGTTCTTCGCAACTGCCAGTTGAACCTTAACGACCATCTTTTTCCTATTGACCTCACGCCTATGCAACTTGGAAGCTTCGACGTTATAGCGGGTATGGATTGGTTGTCTAAGCATCGCGCAGAGATAGTTTGTTCTGAGAAGATTGTTCGTGTGCCGCTTTCGACAGGCGAGATCCTACAGGTTCAAGGTGAGAAACCGTTTGGTGGCCTCAAGCTCATGTCTTGTTTTATAGCTCGGAAGTATCTGCGAAAGAACTATATGGCTTTCTTAGCACATGTTACAGCAGATAAAGGCAAGGGTAAGTCTATTTCAGATATTCCTGTCGTTCGGGATTATTCTGAAGTTTTCCCTGAAGAGTTACCTGGTCTACCCCCAGCACGCCAAGTCGAGTTCCGCATTGATCTCGTACCTGGTGCAAATCCTCTTGCCAGAGCTCCATATCGTCTTGCATCATCTGAGATGCAAGAGTTGTCTAAGCAGCTTCAGGAGCTCTCTGACAAAGGCTTTATCCGTCCCATCTTTTCACCTTGGGGTGCTCCCGTTCTTTTTGTCAAAAAGAAGGATGGATCCTTTAGGATGTGTATCGATTATCGTGAGCTTAACAAGCTTACCATCAAGAATCGATATCCCCTACCTCGCATAGATGATCTCTTTGATCAGTTACAGGACGCTTCTTATTTTTCAAAGATTGATCTACGTTCCGGATATCATCAACTTCGTGTGCATGAAGAAGATATTCCCAAGACGGCGTTCCGCACTCGGTATGGGCATTACGAGTTCACAGTCATGCCATTCGGTTTGACTAATGCTCCTGCTGTTTTCATGGACTTAATGAATAGGGTCTGCAAACCTTATTTGGATCAGTTCGTCATTGTTTTAATTGACGACATCTTGATTTATTCTAAGACGCGAGCTGATCACGAGCAACTTCTTCGTCTTACTCTGGAACTCCTAAAGAAAGAACAACTTTTCGCCAAATTCTCCAAGTGTGAATTCTGGCTTAAAGAAGTTCAATTCTTAGGACATATCATCAACGAACAAGGTATTCATGTAGATCCCTCCAAGATCAGTGCGATTAAGGATTGGGATACGCCTACTACTCCCACCGAGGTTCGTTCTTTTCTTGGTCTAGCGGGTTATTACCGCCGCTTCATTGAGAACTTCTCAAAGATTGCAGTTCCTCTAACTGCTCTAACTCAGAAGAACAAACCCTTTGACTGGGGATTCAAACAAGAGGAAGCTTTTCAACACTTGAAGCGGAAGCTTTGCGACGCGCCTGTTCTAACCTTGCCTGAGGGCAATGATGATTTCGTCGTTTATTGCGATGCATCTAAATTGGGTCTTGGTTGTGTCCTGATGCAAAGGAACAAAGTCATAGCATATGCATCGAGGCAGTTGAAGATACATGAGAAGAACTACACCACTCATGATCTTGAGTTGGGTGCAGTTGTCTTCGCTCTTAAGATCTGGAGACACTATTTGTACGGTACAAAATGTGTGGTTTTCACGGACCACAAAAGTCTTCAGCATATCTTCAACCAGAAAGAACTCAACATGAGGCAAGGACGTTGGGTTGAGCTTTTAAACGACTATGACTGCGAAATTCGCTACCATCCTGGTAAGGCGAATGTCGTAGCCGATGCATTGAGTCGTAAGGAACGTACTAAGCTTCATTGTGTACGTGTTCAATCTGTTATTCAAGCTCGATCCGATATCCAAGCACGCATTTCTCAGGCTCAACAATCTTGTGTTTCACAAGGTTTGATGGATAAGGAATTTCCCTATCACATAACACCTGATCTGGAACTGAAGGACAATGGATCGTATTACTTCATGGACCGTTTGTGGGTCCCAAGCCAGGATGATCTTCGTACCTTGCTTATGGATGAAGCCCATAAGTCTCGTTATTCTATTCATCCGGGCTCAGATAAGATGTATAAGGATCTTCGTATTCATTATTGGTGGCCTGGTATGAAGAAAGACATTGCCTTATACGTATCAAAATGTCTTACTTGTCTTAAGGTTAAGGCTGAACATCAGCGTCGTTCTGGTTTATTGGTGCAACCAGAGATCCCATTTTGGAAATGGCAAAACATTACTATGGATCTTGTTACCAAACTTCCACGCACTAAAAAAGGTCATGATGCCATCTGGGTAGTCGTTAATCGTCTTACTAAGTCAGCGCATTTCATGCCAATCCGTGAGGATTTTCCTGCTGACAAACTTGCTAAAATATATGTGGATGAAATTGTAGCTCGACATGGTGTTCCTTTGAACATCATTTCTGACAGAGATACTCGTTTCACTTCTCATTTTTGGAGAACCATGCAATCTGCTATGGGGACCCAACTTAATCTGAGCACAGCTTATCATCCGCAAACGGATGGTCAATCTGAGAGAACAATCCAGACTCTGGAGGATATGCTTAGAGATTGTGTGATCGATTTTGGTGGTAGTTGGGATTCACATCTTCCGTTAATTGAATTCTCCTACAACAACAGTTATCACACCAGCATCCAAATGGCTCCTTTCGAGGCTCTCTATGGTCGAAAATGTCGTTCACTAGTCTGCTGGAATGAGTTCGGCGAGGCTCAACTTACTGGACATGCCCTCATTTTAGAGACAACTGACAAGATTAAGAAAGTACGTGATAACCTTCAGACAGCTAGAAGCCGTCAAAAGAGTTACGCGGACCCAAAACGTAAGCCCTTGGAATTTCAAGTCAGTGATCGAGTATTACTTAAGGTCTCACCTTGGAAAGGTGTGATCAGATTTGGAAAGAATGGAAAACTTGCACCTAGATACGTTGGACCATTCAAGATCGTCGAAAGAATCGAAAAGGTAGCCTACAGACTTGAGTTACCTCCTGAACTTGGAAATGTTCATCCAACTTTTCACGTGTCCAATCTCAAGAGGTGTTTAGCTGATGAGAACCTCCACATACCACTTGACAAAATTTGTGTTGGCAAAACACTGAAATTTGTTGAGAAGCCAGTGGAAATCATGGAACGTGAAGTCAAGTGGTTCAAACGCAAGCGCATTCCTTTGGTCAAAGTTCATTGGGAAGCTAAACGTGGACCCTAGTTTACTTGGGAATGCGAAGATCAAATGAAGGCGAAATATCCGCATCTTTTCCCACGAGTTTCCTCTAAATAAATTTCGGGACGAAATTTCCACAAGTAGGGGAGACTGTAACATTTGTGCTTGTAATCATTATGAACAGTACCATTATCAATAAAACAATGTCATTTGATCCCAATGTTTGTTTGGTTATGTTTTAAATTTTTCATGTTTTGACTTTTATTCAATTTCAAACTCTATATCACTTTCTAGAGAGTTATACGCAAACTGGTGCGTAAACGTAGCCAGTTTAATGCGACAAATACTCCGGAACATCAACATATACTTAACATACCTTAAATAACCCTTACATAACTTAGAAATAAGTTTTGAAGGCTTTGGTATGGCAAAAACAAGTTAATTCGCTTACAGGGACTAAACTTGACAAACTGCGAAATTATGCCAATTTGAATTGTAAGGAACATTCCGGAACATGAACATAAGTTAAACATACCATAAATATCCTTTACATATCTTAGAAATAGGCTTTGAGGGGTTCGGTATGCTAAAATAAACTTTTGGGGTCATTCAGGGACTAAAAGCGTCAAAAAAGTGCACAAGTTTGCATTTTCGCGCATAACTTACGTTCTGAATACATCCGTACATCCAAAAATTTATGTAAGAACTAAAATATTCTATTTTAGTGTTTGGCATAAGAAAAATCCATTCGTCACGCCATTTGGATCATTTTTCGCGCTTATGCGCATTCCGTCGTAGTTAACCGAACAACGTAACCGTGCGGCTAAACGAACCGACACCCGAGATATTTTTGAACACATTTTAAGTTCCCTATACTTTAACTTCATTTTAGAGCTTTTAAATGGGGTTAACGGGGCTTAAACGTGTCAAAAAACGCATCAAAAACCAAGTTTTGAGGTTGCAGGGACTGAAACTGTAAATCTGCCAAACTAGGTCCGTAAGTAGGGGCCAGATGCAACAAAACATTTTTTACAGCTGTTAACAGCCCTTAACACTCTCCAAAGGCCAAGTGCCAAGTGTCAAACTCTTATGGTGGATGGCAAATGAGTTACCACAACTTTTCTACAAGTGTACAGCTTAGATCGTGCCCCCTTTTCCAAGAAATGATCCTAACGGTGAACCGAAAACTATAAATACCCACCTCCACCCTTCACTTTTCCTCACAAGAATCTGATCTAATGTGCTCTAATTTGAAACCTTTGTTTCATACCTGAGCTATTTTGATCTAGATTAGCATTCGGGGACCCTTCGTAAGTGTTCCTTCGTTCTTTTATTTCTTTTCGAGTCCGAAAGTCAAACTTTGTTTGACTTTCTTCATTGACCAGTTTATGGTCAATGCGAAGTTCGTTTGAACTTCGCAACGTGATTGTAATCACGATGGTTATAGTCCCTTGTGACTATGCCTACTGATTACCACGTTGTCTAGGGTCGTAAGGGTAAGCGATCTGATAAATCGCTTATACCTTCGAACCCGACCCATTTGGTCGATCATTAGGATCCAACCAAACACATTAGGTGACCATAGTATATAGGGAATAACCTTCCGAGGTTATACCTTATGGTCGCTTCGTTTAGGTAGTTGTACGATAGGTAGTTTATATGCCTTAGGTAAATTACCAAAATGCCCTTTTGACGCCAAAATTCATTTTAAGCATATGTAACATAAATTTTGGTATCTACACTGTTTTGGTAACAATATTAGATATGTTAAGGCATATTTTACTTGTCATAGGACTAGTTAGGCGGTCCGAACGCGTTTCACGCGAGCGACGTGTTAAAGTAGCATAAGCTACCTAAACGGGTCGTAATGGGTCGTAAGCACTTATGTTAGGTTTCATTTAGTATGTAGGCTTTGTTAAACCATATTACACGAGTCTCAATACTCGTTTGGTTTACGAACCCACATTCTATCCGATCTTCCGATTTAGGTCCGGTATATTAACATAGTTACCTATATTAGGTGCCGTTTGATTCCGTGATCTCTAGCATTGCTTGGTGGTTATCTTAGGACTTCTGAGCAATCTCAAGTGAGTACATAGACCCCTCTTTTACTGTTTTCCAAACATTTTGGGGTGAAACACTT
>JARYGA010009864.1:0-49522 GCA_030545235.1 Helianthus tuberosus | reverse complement strand
TCATTTCATTTCTGTTATTTTGTTCATTCATTTATTTATTCAATTTATTTATTTCATTCCAGTACAGTTATTTCAGTATTTCATTTATTTCAATTCAGTTATTTCATTCTTGTTTATATTTATATTTACGCCCGTGTTCGGATTCGAACCATTTATATATATTTATTTCATATATGCATTTATTTCAGTTACATTTATTCATTCTTGTTTATTTATTTAGTTAACTGCTTATTCATTCATTTATTTGTACTCAATTGTTTATTTATTTACTCCACGAAAATAAAACTTTTTGATAAAATCATCAGATTTTCTGGTAAATTCTGATGAGTTTATCAGATTTTCTGATGGATTCTGATAAACCCATTAGCGTTTTGAAAAAAAAATTGAATTTACCAGATTTTCTGGTAAATTCTAATGGATTTATCAGAAATTCTGATGGAAAGAATATTCTCATCACATTTTTATCAGATCTTATCAGATTTTCTGATATATATAAAAAAATATTCTGATTAAATCATCAGATTTCTGATGAATTTATCAGATTTCTGATGAAGTTATCAGAATTTCTAGTAAAATATAAAAATTTCAGATTTTCAATGAGATAATCAGATTTCATCAGATTTTTATTAGATCTCATCAGATTTTCTGAAAAAAAAAAAAAAACAATTTTCGGATGTAAATAAGTAAATAAATAGATATGTATAATAAATTGTATATATATGTATATATTATAATATTAGTATTATTATTTATATTTATATTACTTATATTATTATTATGTTATTTTTCCGTATAATTACTTGCAGGTTAATGTCCACAACCCCTGTACCCGCTATTGCTGAGCTAGCCAACGAACTAGAAAATAACCTAAGAAGAAGCAGGCGGCTTCGCGAAAGATCACTTGTCGTGGCACAAAGTATTGCGGTCGCAATCGACGAACCAGTGATACTTTCTGACAGCGAGAGTTCAGAGGACGACACAGGAAGCATTATGGCGGAGGACGACCAGCCTTTGAATGAGACCGACCGTCCAGGAGGAGAGGGCTTGCTACCCAGCATCGCCCGACCTACGATAGCAGCACCGAGTTTTGAAATCAAATCTAGTATAATTAACATGTTACAAAACTCTGTGCAGTTCGATGGGAAGGATCACGAAGATCCGGGTCGACACATCGCTTCATTTCTCGAAGTATGTTCGACTTTCAAAATACGAGACATTTCTGAAGACGCAATCCGTTTGCGGCTCTTTCCATTCTCTTTGCGAGACAAAGCCCGGTCTTGGCTTTTGTCACTTCCAGCAGGGTCCATCACGACTTCGAACGAGATGGGAGATCTTTTTATGCAAAAATACTTCCCTCCGGAAAAGACAGCTAAGCTAAAGAACTGTATCATGACATTCAAACAGGACGAAGGAGAATCTCTACACGCAGCTTGGGAGAGGTTCAAAGATCTTCTAATCGATGTACCACATCATGGGTGGTCCAAAAGACAACTTGTGTTGAACTTCTACCAAGGACTTAACTACGACTCACAAGAACGCATAGACGTATATGCAGGAGGCGATCTTAGAACAAAAACACCAACGGAAGCCTACGCAATTATAGAGAAAGCTACCTTAAAGTCGTGTTCTCGTCACATTGGAGTACGAAGTAAAGCATTATCTATTCCTGGAGTTCATCAAGTGGATACATATACGGCTCTTGCAGCGCAGATCGGAGCTTTGGCTGCAAGGTTTGATCAAGCTCAGAACGTTTCGAAGGTACAATCATCATGTGAGCAGTGTGGAGTGTCACACGAGCCAGGTACTTGTGAGCAGGGTGTTATATTTACTGGCCATGAAAAAGTGGACTATCTGGGCAATCAAATCAGGCCCCAAAATAACCCCTACAGCAACATGTACAATACATGGTGAAAAAATCATCCAAACTTTGGGTGGAAATCCAGTTCTGGGAACCAAAACCCACTCGGATACGCTCAGCGTGCCCCCGCACCACAGCAGCCCCAGGGACAGCCTTACCAGTCTCAAGGTCAGTCCTTCCAGCCACAATACCATCATCAAAGCTCCGGGAACAGTTCCCACCCGCACGCCTCTCAAAGTAACTCTAAGCTAGAGGAGATGATGGCACAACTGCTAGGAAACTTAAATTGTGCTAATCAGATAGCTGAGAACCGCTACCAACAACACGAGGAACGCTTCATGGCCCAAGAAGGGGAGATGCGGAGTCAGAAAGCTTCTATACAGACCATTGAGAATCAGGTGGGACAATTGGCTAAAATGTTATCTGAGAGACCCCCGGGTGGTCTTCCAGGAAACACGGAGCCAAATCCAAAAGGGCGTGTCAGTGCCCCGCACGTTTAACAAAGTGTGGGAAAGAGAAGGAGTCTAGCTATCGACTCGCTGACAAATTTAGCGAGCGTGTTTTCACACGCTAAGGGTATTTTCTGTAAATATTAAATTTATCGCATTTATTTCCTTGTTCGTTAATTTTTCCTGTTTAACGTAGATACGAACAAGTTCGATCCATAACTTTTGAAGTTTTGAAGTTAGTTTAAAATTAAAACATATAAAAACCTTGCTAAAATGGTGAAATCTATTGAGAAAAAGGAGTTGAAGAGCATTCTGTTACTGCTGTCTGTAGAATGTACAGATGATACACGGCCGTGCACCTGACCCGCACGACTGTGCACTTCATAATCACATCTGACCAAGAAAAACGTGCATAAGGTGGTCGTCGGACACACAATACCGTGTGAACCGATTGCACTACCGTGCACAGCGGCACAACGTTGCGAACCACAGTACACAGGTTGATGCGCACGTCCGTGTACGACTTTTTAGCAACAGTAATTTTTCAGGGTATAAAAACGACTTTTCTACAAAAACCCTTCAAAATTACTAATCCTGGCCGCACACCTGTTCTTGGCTCTCCCACTCCTAAAAACAACCAATTTTTGCAAGAATTTAACTCGAATCTTCCATCAAGGTATGATTCCTTACTTGTTTTTAGTGTGTGTTTATTTTTGTTTAATAATGGATTTGGTTTTACTCATCTAACGGTTTGATCAATAGTAATGTTTGCTGTTTTAGTTAAGTGACGTACTTGGCAGGTTTGTAAGGAATGCACACAGAGTTGATAAGACTTATATTCAAAATCTATTTCATACAAGTCTACTCCAACTCTGAGGTAGTACCTCTATCCTTTTTCACATTATTAGTTTAGCTCTTCATAATCGCTTAACTAGTACGTGTTTCACATTGGGGACAATGTGAAGTTCAAGTGTGGGGAGGGGTTAAGGTTAACTTTGTTTGTCCTTTTGTTTTTGTAAAAAAAAAATAAAAAAAATAAATAAATATTACAAAACGGTCAGTTGTGTTCTTTAGAAAGCATCATATTTGATCAAAACCGACAAGCCAAATCGATTTTTTTGAAAAAGATAACTAAAAGCATGACGAAACAAAAGAAAGACTAGCATGTTTACCTTTATATTTATACCCATTCCTTCCGTTTACGTGAGCATATTTTTGAGCCTTTACTACTTTCTTCAATGCTTCTTTGTTTTTGCGGAAAATGAGTGAGCCGGATGTTTCATGTAATTTAGAACTTGTCATTTGTATACTTTTCAAGATCATGAATATGTGAAATTGCATGAAAATGACGGAGGCACTTAGGATACCCTTTTGTGTTAGCCTTTTTCTTTGTTTATATCCCGCACCCAACATTATCTATTAGTTCGCCATGTTGAGCCTATTTTCCGTGTTTTTCAAATTTTACCCAACTAATTAGCCTACTTAACCAAATTTAGCCTTTTTATTTTTATACCTTTGTGTTAAAACTCGGTCAAAGTTATTTTCCAACTAGCCTGTTGAAAAAAAAAGAAGAAAAAAATAGAGATCGAAAAAAAAGAAGATATAAAGACGATCAAATTAGAGCAATTTTAAGCACTGAATAGTACAAATATGTTGTTTAGCTCGAAAAGGGTAAAATCGTCTTTAAGCGTTATTTATGTATAGTTGTTGATTCATTTACGCTAGTTACAAATAATTGCCGAGTTTTAACCATTTAGCCACTTTCAAATATCCATTCCATACCCTTAACCTTAGCCTAACGTTACAACCCATCAAAGACCTCTTGATTTATGTTTTTCACATATTAATTGGTGGAGATTAGATCTTTTGACAAGCTTATGATATTGCATGATTCATTGACTGGGCATCGAGTGTTTTACATACACATTATATGTATGATTCAGAAATTTAACCGAGTGTGTGTGAACATTGTGAGAAATATAAGGATTCGCATGCTAAGTCATTTCGAAAGTTAAATCATTGCTTTATAATTATCCTTTCATACATCTAACAAAGCTTGTTTGTTTTAAAATCTTTGATGATGACTTTTTGAAAAACAACTTGACCACCAAACAAATTAGTAACTTTCTAAATATTCAGATTTGATTCCGTATTTTATTTTAAGTTTGCTTGAGGACAAGCAAAGTTCAAGTGTGGGGATGTTTGATATACGTTAAATTATACATGTTTTTATACCCCAAAACACTTCCGTTTTAAGCGTTTTTGACCGAAACTGCGACGTTTAGGTACCAAAATCGGTACTTTTATATTTTCAGTCTTAAATGAAGAACAAAAGAAAATTCTGATGAAAACGGACAAATTCTGATGCATTTCTGATGAAAAGGGCAAAATTCTGATTACTGCCAGGTGTGGCACGGCCGTGCATCCATCGGCACTACCGTGCCGATCGTTCGATCTCAGAAGCACTACCAGTGCGACTGCCAGTGCCAACATCTTCTCGGGCCGCACGGTAGTGCGACCCGCCGCATGACCGTGCCAATGCCAAATCAAGCTTTCTGATCCTATTTCTGATGACATCGCACTACCGTGCCACCAACGGCATTACCGTGCCGATCTGATGACTCAGGAAACTTGTCCACTAGTCCACTTGGCTGACCCGGGATCGCTGAAATTGACGTCACCCGACATGACCTGACCGCTCGGCCGTGCCAAATCCGCACGACCGTGCCAAATCCGCACGGCCGTGCCAAATCCGCACGGCCGTGCCAAACTGAAAATTGCCTATAAATAGCAGCATTCGCTACTGATCAAAATGTTGGGTTTTTCTCCATGTTTCTGGGCGATTTCTGGGTTCCGAAGCAGTCCTGATCAGACCCATTTGAAGCACTAAGATCGTGTGGAAGCATAACCGATCAAACCCATCAATTCCTTGCTTGTTTATGGTTCGATTCCTTGTTCTTGAACATGTATTCTGATCATTTTGCAAGTTATGAGCTAATGTTAGTTTATGTTTAATGTAGTTTATGTAATAATAGTTATAAACTTGTTTCTTGAATAATCTTTATGTTGTAATCTTGTTTATATGAAACTTAAGTACTTTTTCATGTTTGAATCTTCATGATTATATAACGAACGTTTCATTGATGTTGAGTTCTTGATTATGTTTGATTATCTTGGATAATGAATATGTGGTTAGTGGGATGGTAACTATTTCTTGATTATTCACTTGTTTGTAAACTTGTTTACACCATGAGACTCAAGAGGGGTATTGGTTTTATCTAAGATATATCTTATTTTGATTAGGAATACTTTCTTACACGTAAGGGTTCTAACGAATTATATGGTGTTGATTACATGTTCTTGCATGCGGTTTATGATCCTTGTTTAGTAGTTTTGGTCTGAAATTGCTAACATGGTAGATTTGTATTCAAGACTTGTAAAGGTGAAATATGTTGTTATATGATCTACTTAAATGCTTATCCTCGTGGCTGTATTGTGACCATCGGTATTGCTTTCTTTGATAAGTGATGTTAGAAAACTCCTAGCGGATGACTAATCTATCTTTAAAGGTTTACATGAATGAATATCAATAGCTCGCTAAAGAATGATTTTAGGTGGTTAACGTGTGTTTATCGCGTTAACTTTCCAAAGAAGCATCATGTTAGAAAACTCCTAGCGGATGACTAACTGTCTCGAAATTGGAAAATTGATTAAGTGCTTTTGTGACATATTTGATAGATAACATGTTTAAGTTGTTTGTGAAACAAGATAGTAGTATGTTTATGTTTTAGTTGTAATTTAGATAGCTTAGTTAAACAACCATTCACTTATCCTTTTATCTGGTAATCAAATGACATAGATTTAGTACATTATAACGCCCGTGTTCCATGGATCGATATCTGGCTCTTACCAATACTTTGCTGCATATATGACGGGATACACTTGTCCTTTGTTGTGTGTGTTTTGATGTTATGGTATAAACCATTTTTATAAATAAATAAACCACACGTGAGTGCGAAGTTCACTGTAAATAAATATGTGTGCTCCGCACGTCACCAGGTTGAGGCTGAGTCAAACTGTCGTAGGTTCGAGCGTGAGATTGCCAATTTAAAAAACGAGGATAGTATTCGATCGAAGACCAAGCAGGAGAGTTCGTCCCTCCGGTCTCAAGTGGATCGCCTAAAGGAGCAGGTCTTCGAGGTGAAAGAGGTTAACAAATCCTCACAGGCTTCGGCCGCAGCCGCCTATGAGGCTCGAGACAAAGCTCTTCAGGACCTGGAAGCTCTTAAGTTGAAATTTGGCGATCTAGAGAAGAAGCTATTGTGACAACTGGCACCAAACCGGTAATTTCCGTACACTTTAATTATTGTTTAATGACTACAATTATGCTTAGATGTCAACATTGTCTGATTACATACTAAGCAAGTGAATTCATGCACGTTTTATACTACAAAATATTTCTTTATGCATAAACGAGAGCGTTGCGTCAGAAATACTAGTAAACTCACCGGTAAGACACATTGTGTCAACAATTCTGCAGAAAGCAGCCAGACAATAAAATTGGAGCCTAGGTGTAGGTCCAACAACAAGAATACATTAGAACCCAAGAGTACATACAAGGGTTTAATATATATACTCTCCGGAAGCTAAAATAAGCACTAAAAAGCACCCGAAACGCACTTTAAGTGCAGAATTTTATTAAATTCAGCTACAAATCAGCTTTGAACACATAAATATTATGCAGAAAGTATGATTTATCATCCAGAATACTTCCCCAAGTGTTGGGAATTGAAAGGGTTACAAAGGGGTACATACAAGACACTCTACGTATTAATTAAGCACTTTAACGGAACGGTATCTAACCGAACAACCGGACACTACCCGAAACATCAAATTTTTACTAGAAGCACTGTTTTCGTATTTCAAAGCTAGTCATGGTCACCGAACGTCATATTACATCTCATAAATACTAAATACATAAAAAATACCCAACTAGTACCATTAAAACCTAACTAGATCATGCAACTTACAATTGAAATCAAGCTAAACCAACCCCCCCCCCCCCCCATGACCGGTTATAGACAAGGGTGGCCCACCCTTGATTTGTTTGAATTATTTAGTTGATCTTGTTGGTCCTTTAGAAGCACATTACACTTGGGTTAATACTAGAACATGGGTTATAAGATTGCACATAAAGCTCATGTCTTCATTTCATTCATCACTCAACACCAAGAACTCTCTCCTTCCTCCTTCCTTGGCTACGACCTCAACTACACACACACACACTTTCATTTTCGATCCATATCCATCCCGTCCAAGGTGATATTAAGGTGTAAGATGCAAGAATAGGAGGTTTGGTGCTCACGGATCTTGAAGGACCTTCTTCATTTGCTTTTATCCACTTCACTTAGCCTCTTGAACTCCCCTAGCCTTGTGCTAGTAGTAAGTGCTTCAAATCTTCATCTTGTTCTTATTTTTGGTGGTTAATAGTTGATTGAATGGTAAAATATTAAGAAACAGTAAAGAAGTTAAACAAGTCTTGAACATAAAGGATGACGAATGGATAAAAGAATAAAGAAGTGTTAAATGATGTTGAAATCATGTGGATCTTGTGTTGTTATGCTTAATACATGTTGTTTGTTAGTAGAAGCAAGATGGTTCATCACCTAGACTTGCTAGATCGTGTTTAAGAACATGAACTAGCAAGGTGTAAAGGTTAAAGATATGAAGGATGATGAAACCATCCATACATGAACTTTGAACTTGAATAAATATAAGTTTCTTGGTAAAATGAGCTATAAACTTGTAGATCTAAAGATCTATGAGTGGGTCTTTGGAAGAAAAAAGTGAAAAATACTAGCTTTGTTAAAAACTTGGATATTACATGAAAAAAATACATTTTTAGTAAGTAAACAAGTGTAGGAACACTTGTGTAGGAAGAAAATTTAATAAAGAAATATTTTTGCGAATCATGACTAGAAGTTGTAAAATTTCAAACCCTTTTAAAATAAAGCTTTTAAGAAACTAATCACATTTTTAAAGGTAACAAGACCTACTAAATATGTTAGTAATTTACTACATATTTTTACACACATTCAAGTTCACAAGTTTATGGTTCATGTTTATTTTATGTCAAGATTGATGAATAGAAATATATGTTGTTGATGATTGTTGTTGAAATTGATGGATGATAATTTTAAAAGAAAATAAAACATGTTTTGAAAACATGGGAAACCTCCATTTTTAGGGGAAACTCTGTCAAAATTTTTATAAATTTTGACACTTAGAAAATATAAGTTCTTGAGAAACTTATTCCCTAAAAATGTATCTAAAAATATTACCAAGGTTTCCCTAATTTTTGGTGATAAGAAATGAGGATTTCTTCAAGAATAAAAATGGATATTAAGTATGTATATATTTTTGAGAAAAATATATATATTTATTGATCGCCACAGTTTGTGCTAAGTCTATGTAGTATGTATTATACTTGATAGTGTATTAGGACTTAAAATACACTAAATACTCATGAGAAGTAAAAACACAAAAAATACACATACGACATACAAGATACATAACTCGGGTGCAAAACACAAGAAACTTATACTTATTTTTGAGAAAATAATATAAGTAAGCCATTTAGTTAAAAATATATAAATTATTTTTAACACAAGAAAACACATACAAAAGAGAGTGACTGTACTTGTGCGACACAAGTCTAGTGACTAACGTTAAGAAAACGCGTATAGGTCACGACGTTAATTAAGCAAATCCGGTGAAGTTTACGACGCAAGGAACGCAAAGTTGTGAGTTCATGCTCCCCCTTTTCTTTTAACTGTTTTCAGTTTTATAACTTCGGGGGTGAAATACATGTACAAACATTACAATGTTTATAAATGGTATGATACAAAATTAAGAAGCACACTTGGTGAGAACGAGTACCGAGTATGATGCATTTTGAGAAATGATACGAGGACTCGTGTCACGAATAGGGTACCATAAGCACCATTAATCAACAATATACCTAGACCGCAGAACAAAAGATTAGATCTAACGGGTGTCGGGCAGCCACACTCTTGGTGAGGACGAGTACCGAGCAGTGCTTTTGTGTCTCAAAATATGCCAACTAGAAAAATGCCTATCGTTTGGTGACTTCCTATGTCGTGTCACATGTTAATGGCCTTGCAACCCATTAACAACCATGATACATACATGAATACTTTATTTATACAAGAATCATACCACAAGAATACTTGATATATACATGAATACTTGATTTTACATGAGTACGTGGTGTACTCAAGAATACTGGATTTACACAATATACCAACTATGTTTTTGTACAAAGTATACAAACGTGAAATACAAAAACTGCATGAATTCACACCAACATTATGTTGACGTTTTTCCAAAACTCACATGTATTTCAGGTAACTAGAAGTGGATGTGCGCGCGGTCTTGCTTATGCTCTTGGATGTCGTCTATGTTTACGTTTAAATAAAGTTGTAAACTTTCAAGACAATGTTTTATGCTATCTCGTGATGTAAACACTAAACTTATGTTTTCAAGTTATGGTATTTGATGTTATTTTTACGAGCATGTAGCATGTTTACCTTTCGTATGCAATGAGAACCTTTCATGATCACACCTCGTGCTTCTGCCGCAGAAAGGGGTGTGACAGATTGGTATCAGAGCTGCGATTGTAGTGAACCAGGATTCCTTCTCGAGGCTAGTCTACAATCACTAGGATCCTTTCACGAAAACAAATTTTCAAAGAGTTTTCATTGCATAAAACGTCCCGCGACATCCACTACCTGAAACTGTTTACAAGAGTCAAGAAAAGACACTACGAGACTTAGGGTGCACGAGAGTAGCACTTGTCTTTGACTGAGAAATTACTTGCAACTATGTGTGATAATTAGCATATACACATACTAGAAATAGAATACCACTAGTATACGTGACTTTACCTGAAAACAAATGGCCTATCTGAAGGAAGAAATACGAGGATGAAACAAACTGTGCAGACTGTGCAAGGAGTTGCGTAATTATGGATGCATACATAATTATGGAATTCAGTGCACAGAAACCACAGCAAGTCTTGTCACATGTAGATTCCCTGAGTGCAAGCCTACTAAGTACTCTGCTAGAGTAATAATTGTTTGATGTCACTTATATAGTATACGCCTGCGTATATATATATACTACTGTCTAGTATGATGATATCAAACAAATGCCTAACCCTATTGTGTTATGTTCTGTCAGAACATGGCACCCAGGAAAGCTGTGAACGCTCATGATCAACCTCCTCCTCCCCCACTGCCAAGAACTGCTGAAGAGCTGAACGCTCTACTGGAAGAAAGGATCTCCGCTGCAATCGCCCAATACGAAGCGAACCGTACTGCAGACAGTGGAGGACCAAGCAATGCTAGACGCAACGGGCATGGAGATTCGTCGGGAGGAAACGCAGTTCAAGGTAACCTTAAGACAATGTACTAAGCATGGAGAAATTTATGAACGGTCTTTGTTTCATTATTTCTTCGATTGCTCACGTATGAATTGGTTCTATCAATTCCAGGCTGCACCTTCAAGCAGTTTCTCGATTGCAAACCAATGAACTATGACGGCACGGGAGGTGCAGTAGCATTTGTACGCTGGACGGAGAAGACTGAAGCTACTATCCGCATGAGCAAGAGTACCGCGGACCAGCAAGTTACTTTCGCTACTGGGTTGTTTGTCGATGAAGCTTTGACTTGGTGGAACTTACAAGTCCAAACCTTGGGTGATGATGCCGCTTATGGCCTGACTTGGGATGAACTGAAAGAAAGAAAGAGAGAGAAGTACTGCTCCCGTGCGGAACTCCAAAGGCTGGAAACGGAGTTCTGGCACTTGACCATGGAAGGTGCTGACATTAATGGTTATACTCAAAGACTCCACGATCTGTCTAGAGTGCTTCCCTACATGGTGACTCCCGAATTCAAGCGCGTTGAATGCTACATTTGGGGACTGGCCTCAGAATTCCGTGGCATGGTGACTTCGGCCAAACCTCAAACAATCACTGAGGCTGTAACTCTGGCTGTCAGCCTTACCGAAGATTGTGTTCGTATGAAGAAGCTATCACTGAACCCAACTGAAAAGACCGAGACGCATGCTGAGTCGTCCGGTGACAAAAAGAGAAAGCATACAAGTTTGAATCAAGCAACTCGCAACAACAAGGGTTTCAGCAAGAAGCGCGACACTAACCCGCCTCAGGAGACGAAAACCCTTGCAACCAAAGGATACCAAGGCACCATGCCTAAATGCCAAAAATGTAAGTATCATCATGAAGGAGCTTGTCGCATTCCAAGGTGCGACAAATGTGGTAGGTTGGGTCATCAAACAGAAGACTGTTGGGGAAAAGGAAAGAACCGGAATGGAAATGGTGCTGGTAACAAGAATGGTAACGGGAAGGGACGGAACCAAGGATGCTTCAATTGTGGAAGCAATGATCATTTCATGAAAGACTGCCCAAAGGGAAACAACGCTCAGGCTCGAGCATTTGTGATTGGAGCAAAGAACGCACTCGAGGACCCTAATGTGGTCACCGGTACGTTTCTCATTAACAATCACTTTGCATCCATATAATTTGACACTGGCGCCGATTATAGCTTCATGTCTGTGGAATTTAAACGCATGCTTGGAATATAATCTAGTAGATTAGATATTCCTTATTCTATAGAGCTAGCCAATGGTAAACTTGTTGAATCGGGCGAAGTTGTTAGAGGCTGCACAATAGAACTTGGTGAACGAAGATTTAGCATCGACCTCTTACCTATTCAATTGGGTAGCTTCGATGTGGTGGTCGGAATGGACTGGTTGT
Organism: Helianthus tuberosus; assembly: GCA_030545235.1. Lineage (NCBI taxonomy): Eukaryota > Viridiplantae > Streptophyta > Magnoliopsida > Asterales > Asteraceae > Helianthus > Helianthus tuberosus. The sequence continues at coordinate 37,359 of JARYGA010009864.1, read as the reverse complement.
CCAAGAACAAAGCTGAAGTTATTTGTCATGAGAAAATCATTCGCATCCCTTTGGCAAATGATGAAACTCTCATCGTACATGGAGAAAGACAAGACGCGCCTCTGCGAATCATCAGTTGCATGAAGGCACAGAAGTGCCTAAGGAAAGGATGTGTTGCTTTCCTGGCGCACGTTGTAGACAAGAAGGCTGTGGAGCCGAAATTTAAGACATTCCTGTGGTGAAAGAATTCCCTGATGTTTTTCCCGAAGACCTGCCAGGACTACCTCCGCAACGACAAGTCGAATTCCGTATAGACTTGGTTCCAGGAGCCGCTCCTGTAGCCAAGGCTCCCTATCGGCTTGCACCATCCGAAATGCAAGAATTATCTACACAACTTCAGGAGTTGTTGGATAAAGGATTCATAAGGCCAAGCTTCTCACCTTGGGGAGCTCCTGTATTGTTCGTAAAGAAGAAGGATGGAACACTGCGGATGTGTATCAACTACAGAGAACTGAACAAGCTCACAATCAAGAATCGGTATCCACTACCGAGGATTGATGACTTATTTGATCAATTGCAAGGATCAAGCTACTATTCCAAGATCGATCTTCGATCTGGATACCACCAGTTAAGAATCCAAGAAGAAAGCATGCCAAAGACTGCATTCAGAACACGATATGGGCATTACGAATTTCTGGTGATGCCATTCGGACTGACGAATGCACCGGCGGTCTTTATGGATCTGATGAACCGCGTATGCAAACCATATCTCGATAAATTCGTGATTGTATTTATCGATGATATCCTGATTTACTCGCGAATGAAAGAAGAGCACGAGCAACACCTCAGAACCATTTTGGAACTACTGAAGAAAGAGAAGCTTTATGCAAAGTTCTCAAAATGCGAATTCTAGATTCGCGAAGTACAATTTCTTGGTCATGTTGTGAACGAGAAGGGCATTCATGTAGACTCAGACAAGATCGAAGCAATAAAGAATTGGGAAGCCCCCAAAACCCCAACTGAAGTTCGACAATTTCTGGGCTTAGCGGGCTATTATCGGCGATTCATCGAGAATTTCTCAAAGATAGCTCAACCGCTAACGACCCTTACACAGAAAGACAAGAAATACGACTGGGGTGACAACCAGGGAGAAGCCTTCCAACTACTCAAGAATAAGCTATGCGATGCACCAATACTATCATTACCCGAAGGCACTGAAGATTTCGTGGTATACTACGACGCTTCACGACAAGGCTTGGGTTGCGTGCTTATGCAGCGCCAAAAAGTCATTGCCTACGCTTCAAGACAATTGAAGGTTCACGAAAGAAACTATACCACTCACGACCTGGAGCTGGGCACGGTGGTATTCGCTCTGAAGATCTGGCGACATTATTTATATGGTACTCGATGTACAATTTTCACAGATCACAAAAGCTTACAACACATACTTGATCAGAAGGAATTGAATATGCGCCAGCGGCGATGGGTCGAGCTGCTAAACGATTACGACTGTGAGATCAAGTACCATCCTGGAAAGGAAAACGTTGTAGCGGAGGCGCTAAGTCGAAAAGAAAGGGTTAAGACCCTAAGGGTTCGGGCGTTAGAAATGACTATTCGAACGAACCTCACTGCACGCATTCGTGACGCACAACAAGAAGCCCTCAAGATAGAAAACCGTAAAGCTGAATACCTCCGGGGTATGTTGAAATACATGGTGCCAAATGAAGAGGGAGCCTTATACTTTAAGAAGCGTATTTGGGTTCCGCTCTATGGTGGCATACGAGAAGTCATCCTTGATGAAGCACACAAGTCAAAATACTCGATCCATCCAGGATCAGACAAAATGTATCAGGACTTGAAAGAATACTATTGGTGGCCAAGACTTAAAAGCGATGTTGCTGTTTACGTTGGAAAGTGCTTAACCTGTGCTAAGGTTATGGCCGAATATCAGAAACCGTCTGGCCTACTACAACAACCAGCGATTCCCATGTGGAAGTGGGAGCAAATCTCGATGGACTTCATAACGAAATTACCCAGGACCCCTAGAGGGCACGATATGATATGGGTAATAGTAGATCGGTTAACGAAGTCTGCGCACTTCTTACCGATCCGAGAAAAAGACAGCACTGGAAAGCTTGCTGAGATATACCTAAGAGAAATTGTGGCACGTCATGGAGTGCCTATCTCAATCATTTCAGACAGAGATGGACGCTTTGTCTCAAGAATCTGGCAATCCTTTCAGGAAGCCTTTGGATCTCAGTTAGATCTAAGCATGGCATTCCATCCACAAACAGACGGCCAGAGCGAACGGACTATACAAACGTTAGAAGATATGCTTTGCGCATGTGTCATGGACCTAGGCAGCAGTTGGGATACTCATCTACCATTAGTTGAGTTCTCCTACAATAACAGTTATCATACAAGCATAAAAGCCGAACCGTTCAAAGCTCTGTATGGCCGCAAGTGCCGATCGCCCTTATGTTGGGCAGACGCTGGAGATAAACGTATGGTTGGTCCTGAACTTGTATAAGAGACAACCGACAAGATTACGCAGATCCGAGAGCGCATTAAGGCGGGTCGAGATCGAAAAAAGAGCTACGCTGATCAACGACGAAAACCATTTGAATTTGAGGTGGGAGACAAAGTGTTGTTAAAAGTCTCACCCTGGAAGGGCGTAGTAAGATTTGGAAAGCGTGGAAAGCTGAACCCACGATACATCGGACCATTCAGAATCTTGGAAAGAATTGGTACCGTGGCATACAAGTTGGAATTACCGGAAGAACTTAATGGAGTACATGATACGTTCCATGTATCCAATCTCAAGAAGAGTCCAACACAAGAAGACGTGATCATCCCTGCGGATGAAGTGCATATTGATGATGCCCTCCGATTTACAGAAAAACCCGTTGAGGTTACCGACTGGAAAGTCAACAAGACCAGGAGGAGCAGTGTGAAACTTGTCAAAGTACGTTGGAACTCTAAGCACGGACCCGAGTACACATGGGAACGTGAAGACCAGTTCAAAGAAAAGTATCCCCACCTGTTCAAGAAGACTCCTGTGAGAGTTAGTTCAGCCTGAATTTCGGGACGAAATTCTTTTAACGGGGGGAGACTGTGACAACTGGCACCAAACCGGTAATTTCCGTACACTTTAATTATTGTTTAATGACTACAATTATGTGCTTAGATGTCAACATTGTCTGATTACATACCAAGCAAGTGAATTCATGCACGTTTTATACTACAAAATATTGCTTTATGCATAAACGAGAGCGTTGCGTCAGAAATACTAGTAAACTCACCGGTAAGACACATTGTGTCAACAATTCTGCAGAAAGCAGCCAGACAATAAAATTGGAGCCTAGGTGTAGGTCCAACAACAAGAATACATTAAAACCCAAGAGTACATACAAGGGTTTAATATATATACTCTGCGGAAGCTAAAATAAGCGCTAAAAAGCACCCGAAACGCACTTTAAGTGCAGAATTTTATTAAATTCAGCTACAAATTAGCTTTGAACACATAAATATTATGCAGAAAGTATGATTTATCATCCAGAATACTTCCCCAAGTGTTGGGAATTGAAAGGGTTACAAAGGGGTACATACAAGACACTCTACGGATTAATTAAGCACTTTAACGGAACGGTATCTAACCGAACAACCGGACACTACCCGAAACATCAAATTTTTACTAGAAGCACTGTTTTCGTATTTCAAAGCTAGTTATGGTCACCGAACGTCATATTACATCTCATAAATACTAAATACATAAAAAATACCCAACTAGTACCATTAAAACCTAACTAGATCATGCAACTTACAATTGAAATCAAAGTAAACCAACCCCCCCCTGACCGGTTATAGACAAGGGTGGCCCACCCTTGATTTGTTTGAATTATTTAGTTGATCTTGTTGGTCCTTTAGAAGCATATTACACTTGGGTTAATACTAGAACATGGGTTATAAGATTGCACATAAAGCTCATGTCTTCATTTCATTCATCACTCAACACCAAGAACTCTCTCCTTCCTTGGCTACGACCTCAACTACACACACACACACTTTCATTTTCGATCCATATACATCCATTCCAAGGTGATATTAAGGTGTAAGATGCAAGAATAGGAGGTTTGGTGCTCACGGATCTTGAAGGACCTTCTTCATTTGCTTTTATCCACTTCACTTACCCTCTTGAACTCCCCTAGCCTTGTGCTAGTAGTAAGTGCTTCCAATCTTCATCTTGTTCTTATTTTTGGTGGTTAATAGTTGATTGAATGGTAAAATATTAAGAAACACTAAAGAACTTAAACAAGTCTTGAACATAAAGGATGATGAATGGATAAAAGAATAAAGAAGTGTTAAATGATGTTGAAATCATGTGGATCTTGTGTTGTTATGCTTAATACATGTTGTTTGTTAGTAGAAGCAAGATGGTTCATCACCTAGACTTGCTAGATCATGTTTAAGAACATGAACTAGCAAGGTGTAAAGGTTAAAGATATGAAGGATGATGAAACCATCCATACATGAACTTTGAACTTGAATAAATATAAGTTTCTTGGAAAAATGAGCTATAAACTTGTAGATCTAAAGATCTATGAGTGGGTCTTCGGAAGAACCAAGTGAAAAATACTAGCTTTGTTAAAAACTTGGATATTACATGAAACAAATACATTTTTAGTAAGTAAACAAGTGTAGGAACACTTGTGTAGGAAGAAAATTTAATAAAGAAATATTTTTGTGAATCATGACTAGAAGTTGTAAAACTTCAAACCCTTTTAAAATAAAGCTTTTAAGAAACTAATCACATTTTTAAAGGTAACAAGACCTACTAAATATGTTAGTAATTTACTACATATTTTTACAAACATTCAAGTTCACAAGTTTATGGTTCATGTTTATTTTATGTCAAGATTGATGAATAGAAATATATGTTGTTGATGATTGTTGTTGAAATTGATGGATGATAATTTTAAAAGAAAATAAACACATGTTTTGAAAACATGGGAAACCTCCATTTTTAAGGGAAACTCTGTCAAAATTTTTATAAATTTTGACACTTAGAAAATATAAGTTCTTGAGAAACTTATTCCCTAAAAATGTATCTAAAAATATTAACAAGGTTTCCCTAATTTTTGGTGATAAGAAATGAGGATTTCTTCAAGAATAAAAATGGATATTAAGTATGTATATATTTTTGAGAAAAATATATATATTTATTGATCGCCACAGTTTGTGCTAAGTGTATGTAGTATGTATTATACTTGATAGTGTATTAGGACTTAAAATACACTAAATACTCATGAGAAGTAAAAACACAAAAAATACACATACGGAATACAAGATACATAACTCGGGTGCAAAATACAAGAAACTTATACTTATTTTTTAGAAAATAATATAAGTAAGCCATTTAGTTAAAAATATATAAATTATTTTTAACACAAGAAAACACATACAAAAGAGAGTGACTGTACTTGTGCGACACAAGTCTAGTGACTAACGTTAAGAAAACGCGTATAGGTCACGACGTTAATTAAGCAAATCCGGTGAAGTTTACGACGCAAGGAACACAAAGTTGTGAGTTCATGCTCCCCCTTTTCTTTTAACTGTTTTCAGTTTTATAACTTCGGGGGTGAAATACATGTACAAACGTTACAATGTTTATAAATGGCATGATACAAAATTAAGAAGCACACTTGGTGAGAACGAGTACCGAGTATGATGCATTTTGAGAAATGATACGAGGACTCGTGTCACGAATAGGGTACCATAAGCACCATTAATCAACAATATACCTAGACCGCAGACCAAAAGGTTAGATCTAACGGGTGTCGGGCAGCCACACTCTTGGTGAGGACGAGTACCGAGCAGTGCTTTTGTGTCTCAGAATATGCCAACTAGAAAAATGCCTATGGTTTGGTGACTTCCTATGTCGTGCCACATGTTAATGGCCTTGCAACCCATTAACAACCATGATACATACATGAATACTTTATTTATACAAGAATCATACCACAAGAATACTTGATATATACATGAATACTTGATTTTACATGAGTACGTGGTGTACTCAAGAATACTGGATTTACACGAGTACGTGGTGTACTCAAGAATGCTGGATTACAACCATGATACATACATGAATACTTTATTTATACAAGAATCATACCACAAGAATACTTGATATATACATGAATACTTGATTTTACATGAGTACGTGGTGTACTCAAGAATACTGGATTTACACAATATACCAACTATGTTTTTGTACAAAGTATACAAACGTGAAATACAAAAACTGCATGAATTCACACCAACATTATGTTGACATTTTTCCAAAACTCACATGTATTTCAGGTAACTAGAAGTGGATGTGCGCGCGGTCTTGCTTATGCTCTTGGATGTCTATGTTTACGTTTAAATAAAGTTGTAAACTTTCAAGACAATGTTTTATGCTATCTCGTGATGTAAACACTAAACTTATGTTTTCAAGTTATGGTATTTGATGTTATTTTTACGAGCATGTAGCATGTTTACCTTTCGTATGCAATGAGAACCTTTCATGATCACACCTCGTGCTTCCGCCGCAGAAAGGGGTGTGACAGCTATCCGATGCGGAGAAAAGGCACACGGCTGAGCTGAAAGAGATGCAAACGTCCTACGACCAACTTCTGGCCGATCATCCCCGCCTGATAAAAGGTACGTTCGTAATTTATTTTTTTTCTGTTTTCTTTTTCTACTACTAATTAAATCCCGTTTTTCTTCAGACAAGGATGAACTTGAGAGGGCTCGCGACAGGGCGATCGAGTCGCACAAGGCAACGATCGACGAAGCGAAAGGCATGCTGACTCGTTGTGATGGTGAAATGGTTGAGTTATATGCCCAGGTGTCGGAGCTCATGCTTACTAAGAAATGGTTTTTAACGGACGGGGTTGCTTGGGTGGTCAAATTGGTGCATCAAAGCCCTGAGCTGGAGAAGGTTGTTGCGGACTTGGTTAATAGCGTTAATGCAGTTGGGGCGAATGAGGAAATTAAACAAGGCTTCAAAGCCGCCCAGGACTCGGTCCGCTCTGCCGGAGAAGTTCCTGGGTATGACGAGGGGGCTAAGGACGTATTAGATGCTGCGATAAAGGCCTTTGACAACTTCCATATCTCAGTTCTTGGTAAAGTTGCAGATTTAGTAGACAAGCCCTTGTCCGTCATTAAACAGAAGAGTGAGCTCCCCATCGTGAAAGAAGATTATGAAATTTGACTTGATATTCACTTTTGTAATCGTACAATTTTTTGCTTTTTGCTGTTGTATGTACCGAACAACTTTGTTTCCTGCTTATAGTTTTGATGAAAATGTTTCACTATCTTTATATGAAGTAATACTCTTGGTGAAAATATTCATGCTTGGCTTTTCAGCTTTTTAGTTTGCGTCCAAAGTTTTTGCTGTTCGGCCAGATTATATTTCGGCCATTTCGGTCATGTCACCATGTGGGCCGATTCATTCATCTAGGTGACTTCTTTTGCTTAATAGATTTTTATAGTCGGATCGTATTAGATACGGATCTCTTGGTTAATAGATTTTTTTTGTTTTTGAACTATTTAAGCCTTCTCGATCGGCGCGAGGCATGGGTCGAGGCCCGTTCGTGCACGTTTTTATATTGTTCGAACTTATACATACGCTATGCTTTATACTTGTAAAAATACAGATCGCTTTATTTAATGATTTATTCAATCATAGCTCCGGGGAAAACCCTCCCGGTTTACATGGAAAATGAAAATTTGCTTGGGGCATTACCCTCCTGATGAAACAATGGTTAACCGGGTGGGGTTAACTCACTAGTCTCGTCAAGTAGGGTTAATCCCTTCTTTCCGAGGATTGCTGGCTGGATCGTCAGGTGGTGGGTTTCCTGCACAAGGAAACAAACCGTGACTCGTAACAAGGAGGAAGGGGTGGGGGTGCTCCTTGTTACCACTCTCCGGCGTGAGAATTTGTAGTTTTCTTGGGAAGCAAAGTATGATAATAGTAGTAGTGAGAGAGTTGAGAAGTGATACCTCAAACCTGGTTTGAGGTGAGTATTTATAGCCGAGGAGTGAAGGAGGGTAGTTGAGTAGCTAGCCTGACATCGCACAGCTACTTGCAGGTGTGTCAGACCTGTCGGTTACGGTGGTGATGCCACGTCCTGCTGTGGTGTCAGACTGTTGCACACATGTGGGCTGGTAGGCGACTGTTCCCAGTGCTACTTGCACTGTGGTGTCAGACCCACTTGCCTTATGGGCAGGATGCGGTACCAGGCCGCATCGCTGTTTGCGGTCACTTATGTTGTTCCCGCGTTCTTTGTTCTATCCAGGATGCATACGGGATGCGGTGCCATGCCGCATCTCCACTTAGTGACTGTTACTGTTGTCCAGATCCCTTGTCGTGACAAAAACGTTCATAGGATGCGGTGCCAGGCCGCTTCGCTGTGCGTAACATCTGTTTTCGTACTTAAGGTAAGTCTTCTCATCACTGGACAGATTGGACCGCTGTGTTCGCGCGTGCCCGCACGGACACAGGTAAGTTATTGCTGTTGGGGGTTTTTGATAAGGGTAATGGTCACTCGCGGTCATGCTGACGCGAAATCTGGGACCATACCCCTTCAAGTCCCCCCAGTCTAGTGTTTCTTCCTTATGCAAGTTGCATGTGGGAGGAATACTGGACTATGGTGTCTAGAAGGTAGAATATGGGCCATGCGGATGGCTCCTACTTTCATTAAATCAAGTTGCTGACAGTTCGGTTGATAGTCCATTTGGTCGGTAGACCTTTCGAGTGGATTGTTTCTTCCTTCCTTTGAGAAGGATGTCCGGTGAGCAAGTTCCGTTTGATGCGGAATTCTCAGCCACGGACTTGACTCTTGGGCTACCTTTTTCTGATGTCATCAGCCACCTGTTGGTGTTTCGAACCAACCTTTGAAACGGTGATTGAAGATGTTAGCAGGGTTCGAACCAACCTTTGAGATCGTTACAGAAGATGTCTGTCTCCGCCACTCTAGTTGTAACTTCTGCGTCAGGTGATGCAATGTTGTAAGTACTTTACTCGAGCTCTATGTTCCGCAACTGGACATATAACAATGATCCCTGTTTTATGGGGTGTTCATGTTCTCCAGTTTAGCTCTCTAGTAACCGCACGTCCTCTGTGGTTTTAGTTTTCAAGTAACCGCACGCCCTTTGCGGTTACCTCGTTGCTGCACATCGTTGGCCATGTGTGGTCGAACTATGTGAGGTACTTGCGTCATTGTTGGCCGTGTTTGGTCGAACAATTTGAATCTGGACTATGGGCAAATAAACATGGTTATAGGCATGGTTTTGCCCACCATTGTTTATTCTATGCGGTCCATAGTTGGGCAACTAGTCATAAGCAGACTTGTTACCACTGTTCTGGAGCTACTTTCCTTCACGCTTTGGTGGAAAGTAGTTTTCCTTTAAGTAGTGTTGCCAGAGGAGATCACCTTAGATACTTGGGAAGTTGGTTGAAACTCTTCCGCATTCATTCTGTAACCACTTTCCTTCACGTTTAGTTGGAAAGCAATTTTCCTAGAAGTAGCTTTGATAAACCGCGTGGCGGTTTAGTCGTGGCTCTTCCGTAGCTACCGTTAGGGTAATTATGTTCCGCCGCAGCTACTCGTGAGTGTCTGCGGTTTGCATCAAAGAACTCGCTTCTAAAGAGTTTGAAGCTTGGATGTGGCTCTTGAAGGATTAGGAGTCAGGGTTGCTGATGTGCGGTTGCTCAGCATACCTGTCCTTTATCCTAAGGAGAAGCTGTTTGCGTTCCCTCCGTGGTTGTGAACCGGACATGAGGGATTTGAACCTTGAAGAAGGTTACATGTAATGTGGTTTACCGCATTCTGAGAAGCGGTTTTCGCCGTCCAAAGAACCATGCTGGTTCTGAGTATCTGACACACCTATACGGGTTCGTGTGTGTCATCTCCGCATATTCCGCGTGTGCTCGTGGGTATGTGCGGTTTATTGTTTATACCCCTTTATATAATGAGATATATTTTTTTCCTTTTTGAGGGGTATGTAAAAAACGACATGCGGTATGGGTTATGGTGCGGTAAACCAGGGAAACCACATACCGCTTATGTTTGGATAATGTTGTCGCTTTCTGTTGCATACGTCATGATTGCACGTGTGGGTTGGTGAAAGTTGGTAGGATTCTGCCATGTGTTGAAATGAAAGGACGTTTGCAATGCCCGAGGTCATAAATGCACTGTAGCAAGTAGTGTAAACGTTTCTTCTGTCAGGCGCGTGGGAGGCCACGCGCGCGTGATAACCGTCAGCGGAACCGTCGCTGAACACGTGTCGCCGTGTAATTCGCCTATTTTGAACGTGCTGAGTCAGTTTACTGCATCGCATTAATTGCGATGAGTATATAAGGGGAAACCATTTGTGGTTTCCTCACTTGTTCAAATTTTTCGAAAATTTTCTGTTGAAAGAAAAGAGTATTCCCTTCATCTTCTCCGACCAATCTGTCTGTATTTCCGGTGATTTTCTGAGTTTTCTTGTGAACTCAATACTTCTCTTCTTTATATTTCTTGATGGCTGAACCATATGATCCACACCATTCTGAGGGTGAAAACCCGACACATTCTTCTCCGGTGGGTGGTGAAGAAGAAGACGACGGTGGTAGTGCCCCCGGTGGTGGCCTACCACCTTTGAAGTTGTCAAAGGTGCTGTTTAACCGACTGATGACCAGCATCCAGATGCCCCAGGAGTTTGGGGCTGTTTATCCTCAGGAAGGTGACACCGGTGCCTGTGCTCCGGTCGGTCATGTCACCATGTGGGCCGATTCATTCACTGATGGTAACCTTCGTTTACCATTAACCGTTTTTGTTGCTGAGGTCCTGGAGTATTACAAGGTCCATATCTCCCAGATGAGTCCTTTTGGGATGATTCGTATTAGAAACTTTGAGTACACTTTTCGTGCTCTTGGTTTGCCGGTTACCGTTGATAATTTCCGGGGGTTCTACCAGTTGACGGTGAACACCGGGTTCTTTTCTTTCAGCCAACAGTATGGAAGCACCAAGCTGATGAGCCCACCCAAGGGTATCACAACGTGGAAGAGAAAGTTCTTCTATGTTAAGGCTGCCGCGGTTGTTGCCAATATGACCTTGCGGAATGTTAATGAGCCTATCCGTGCGGAGGATATTGCTATTCCTAGTGCGGAGACTGCGGAGTGGTTCCCAAGGTTGAGGACTATTGAGCATAAGCAGCTGGACAACAATGAGTTGTGGGTGCTGCGGATGATGTTGACTAGGCCTGATAGGCATGCAAGGCCCGTTGTGCGGGAAAAAACTGGTGGTAAGTGTTCTTACTCTTGTGCGATTTCTTTATTCCTTTGCTTGTTATTGATTTGTACGTGTATTATCAGAAGTTGCTGAGTTGTGGAAGATATTTGATCCAACCTTTACCGGCAAGGTTGATATTGTTAAGTGTGCGGAAGGTGAAGGTTTTAACCTGGCCATTGTCCACAACTTCTACGTTCCTAAACGCGATGCACTGATCGCACCCCTGCCGCAAGGCAAAGGTGTAATCCATAACCTTCTTACTTGCCTTATAAGGTTCACCTTGCTGATTTTCTACGTGGAAGGTACTCTTGGGGTCCTTGGTAAATTTGAGTCAAAGGGTGCTCCCAAAAAACATGCAGAGAAGAAGCAAGTGGATAAACCCGTGCGGGGCCGCGGCAAGAAGAAACCTGAGGCTCCTGTTGTTCCGCCTTTGGTGCCGCAGGAGGCAGGTATCTCTCGTTCTCATTTCCGCAGATATACCGATTACGTGGTAGTATCTGACACCCTTGAGGGTTTGGGTGTTCCAGGTGGTGGTGCGGCTGCAGGTGGGACCTCTGCGGGTTCCAAGCCTGCTGATGAGAAGAAGAGAAAGGCAGAGAAGGCTGTTGATGCCGGTGAGAAAAAGCGTCCAAAGATACAGACCAGACGGGCGGCTTTTGTGGGACCTGAGAAACCTGTGGTTGTTCCTGGTACGTAATTCATAACTTTTACAAGTATTTTGTCTTTGTACTTGTAGTTTAAAGTCTTTTTGCTTTGATTACAGAACCGCAAGATGAAGGGTTCTCCATTTTTGATGCTCCTCCTTTCCCCCCGCATGACACTGCTGCGGATGTGGGGGTTCATAAAGTTGTTACGCCTGAGCCCTCTGTGCGGGAGGAGGATGCTGGGAAGAAGCCTACGACGCGTATTTTTGATACAGTAGATTCCCATGACAATGTTATCTCCCCAGAGGATACTGACGAGCTTCACTTGAAGTTTACTGATGGTGAGAAGAAAAAATCCCCTGCTGCTGAGAAGGTTTCTGGTTCTTCTTCTGGAGGTGCGGGTTATACAGGGACTCCTATTCAGCCTGAAGAGTCTGAATTGGAATTTTATTACCGCACCTATACTGAAGACCGGGCCATGACCTATCACCGCCCCCATGGACTATAATGCAAGGGGATGATATTACTGCTGACCCCTCCGCGTGTAGGGAGATTTTGGGTGGTTTGGGCACCCCTTTTGAAGTCAACCGGGCCCGTTCTTTGCCAAGTGAGGTCCAGATTAACCAACTCTCCTCCATGCTTATGGGGGGGGGGGGTTCCATAATGGCAAATGCCATTATGGAAAAGTACAAGGTGCTAGGGCGTAAGGAGGAGGAAAATGCGCGCTCGCGTGCCGAGGCTGACGAGTTGGTGAAGGCTGCACGTGAGGGTGCAGAGCAGCTTGAAAGGGATAGGGCTGCCTTTGAAAAGCGTAAGCAGACTGAAGAGTGGGCTGCAACTGCTGAGCTTAAACAGGTTCGTACCCGTGCAAAACTGCTTTCTGATGAGCGCAAGAGTTGGAAAGAATCTCTTTCTAATGAGCGCAAGACACTTCTTGATGAGCGCAAGACTTGGAAAGAATCTTGGGCCAAACAGAATGAAATTCTCTTTCGTGTTCGTCAGGAGCTTACCAACGCCAAGGTAGCGAATGCTGCTTTGGTTAAGGAGAAGGCCGCAGCTGATGCAGTTGCCAAAGAGGCCAAGGAGGCGGAAGCTCGCCTTGCAAAGGCTCTTGAAGTGGCCAAGGAGGCGGAGGCCCGTGCTGCCAAGGCTCTTGAAAGGGCAAATGTTGACCACACCAATTTAGACAAGACTGGTCAGGGCCTCCAGGTATGAATTTCTTTTGCTCTTGAATTTGCATGTATATTTCACAAGTATGTTGATTAACTTTGTATACTGGTGTTTTCCTTGCTAAAAGGCTGAAGTGTGGAGTCGGGTAGCCGCTATTGAGGAGGTCAGTGCCCGTGCTGCCGATGCTGAAGTGCGGACGAGGGAACTTGCAGAGGCAAGAGATCGCCTTGCTTCTTCACTTGATCTGCTCAAGGACGATCGCGAATGGATGCGTATACGCGGTATCGGGCATGTAAGTATCCGTTGCCTTTGTTATCTTTTTTAGATTTGCCTTTGATAACCGTAGTATTCTTGTTTCGCAGATTGTTACGTCCATCCTTGACGCGCCAGAGAAGGTGGCAGGTGTCAATGAGATTAGGCAGCGCGCCCGGGATGCTGGTTTTAAAGCTGGCTACAATCGCTGCATTGCTCATATGAATATTATGGCCCAGGGCGAATATACGGATGAAAGGTCTGGGTTCCATGGTGTGCACACTGAAGCGCTTCTTGCTGCCGCTCTTGCAGCGTACAACGAGACGTCCATTGCCGCCCTTGAGGATCTTGAGGAATGCCTAGAAGCGGAAGACTAGGTAGACCGCTTGCGGGTGTTGTATGCTGATGAGGAAGATGAGGAAAAACCTGCTGTTGAGGGCAAGGATGGTGCGGGTTCTAGAGGTACAAAGAAAGACTAGGCTGGCCTGCGTGCCTTTTTTGTTTCCTCATGTAAATGTTAAGAACTTATGTAAATCCCTTGTGCACCGCGTAGGTGTAGAAATTTTTTGAATATAAAGTTTTAACCACTCTGTTCAATTTGAACAAGTGTTTTTATTACTTGCATGTTTGAACTTGTATGAATTGATGTTATTGTATATAACCAATCTGCATTTGCCTTTTGCATATCTTGATGATATGTAAGTATGAAGAACTCTACCCGCTGTAAAGCGCGGTTAAGTATACTCTATACCTTTGTCGTATGAGTATTAGTCAATTCTTGTTTTTTTTTGTTAGGGTTTAGGAATTGTGTAGGTTTTGTGAAAACCGTATTCGCATATCCATCCGGATAGGCAGTTGATATTTTGCCATTGTTGGCCTATTACAATAGTTGCGTGTGGTCACCACTCTGTATAGGTATCGTGAATGAAGATTTTGCCGATCTGTTTTTGTAGATACCGAAGAGTGGAACACGCATTTGTAATAGAAGTAAATAAACAATATTGCATTGAATCGTTTATTTATTTATTTGCAAATGGCCTGCGGCCCGATAGGTTACATGGTGAATGTAAAAAACATGGCTTACATGTAACAGCGTCGAAGTTGTTGTGCATTCCACGTGCGTGCGATAGCTTCTCCCTCTAATATTTGCAGTTTATACGCACCTTTGCCCAAGACTTCTTGGATGAGGTAGGGTCCTTCCCACTTGGGGGCAAGTTTCCCTAGGCGTTCCGCGTTAGATGCTTCATTGTCACGAAGGACGTAGTCTCCAGGGTTGAAGGTACAAATGTGAACGCGTGCACTGTAGTACTTTTCAAGTTTGGTTTTGTACTTGGCCTAATTGATGGCAGCGTTTTCACGCCTTTCTTCCAGGAGGTCCAAGTCAACCCTGCGTTCCTCATTGTTGTCGATCTTGTTGATAGCCAACATTCTAGGTGAGGGGAGACCTACTTCTGCGGGGATCACTGCTTCAGTGCCATAGACCAGGCTGAAGGGTGTCTCACCGTTACTTGTCTTTGGGCTTGTCCTATGGGCCCATAAGATACTTGGGAGTTCATCGACCCATCCGCGTCTGGCTGTTCCCAACCGTGCTTTGATGCCTTCGACTAAACTTTTATTGATACTCTCGACTTGGCCATTCCCTTGCGGGTGCGCCACTGAGGAGAATATGTGTTCAATGTTTAGTTCCTTTAGCCATTTTTGAAAGTCATCGGCAGCGAAGTTGGTACCGTTGTCGGTAACAATGCACATTGGTAGACCGAAACGGCAAATGATATGTTCCCAGACGAATTTCCTTGTTATCATAGCGGTGGTTGAGGCGAGCGGTTTTGCCTCCACCCATTTTGTAAAGTAATCAACAGCCACTATGATAAATTTCACTGCACCTGGTGCGTCTGGAAATGGTCCCACCACATCGATTGCCCATTTCTGGAATGGCCATGCGGTGGTGATGGGGACCAGGTGCATGCCGGGCCAGTAGTACCCGGCATTCATGATTTTGGCCACCGCCATGCGTGGGCCTGCGTGTATGCCACATATTCCTTCGTGTATTTCTCTGATAAGGTACGTGGTATCTTAAGGGTTGACGCATCGTAGGAGTGGCCCCAGGTATGATTTACGGTATAAGATACCGTCTCCCATTTGGTAATGACACGCTTTGTATTGCAGATTGCGTGCCTCTGCCTTGCTTTCGGGAGTAACACCTGATTGCAAGTATGCAATGATCGGTGTCATCCAGGATGTTGTACCGTACTGGATGACATTGACTTGGCGCAGGGGTACTGAGGGATTTTGCAGAACCTCGATGCGTACCTCTTTTGCCAGGTGTTGGAAGTTGGTGGATGCAAGTTTGATAGTGCATCTGCGGGTTTGTTATCACTCATGTTGATATGGCGGATATTGAAGGAAGTGAACTTTGATTTCAGTTGCAAGGCTAGTTCGAGGTAGAGGATCATGATATCCCCTTTTGCGGCATAGTCGCCGCGTATCTGCCCCGCAAACAATAGTGAGTCGACGTGTGCTTCCAAATGTTGGACGTCGAGTTTGACTGCCAGACGCAGCCCTGCCAGGAGAGCCTCATACTCTGCCTCGTTATTCGTGCTTTGGAAATCGAGGCGGATTGCATAGGTAAGCTCTTGGCCGTCGGGGCTGACGAGTCGCAAACCTGCACCTGCACCATCTTCGTTGGATGCACCATCCGTATATAGTGCCCAGGTTTCTGCGGAGGATGGTGGCGATGTAGGGTTTTGTTCTTCTTCGCATTCTTGAATGCGGTTTGCTGGTACTTCAGCAACGAAATCAGCCAAGACCTTGCCTTTGATTGCGGGGCGCGACTTATAGTTCAGTGAAAGTGCGCCCAGCTCGATTGCCCATTTTGCTAACCTTCCAGAGATGTCGGGTTTGGATAGGATTGGGCCGATCCTGTAGTTGGTTAACACTGTGATGACGTGTTTTGCAAAGTAACATCGTAATCGTCTCGACGCGTGCACTAGTGCCAGTACCAACTTCTCCATAATGGAGTACCTCGTCTCTGGGTCGTTGAGCATTTTGCTGATGTAGTAGATGGGTGTTTGAACTCCTTCCCGCTCCACTATGAGTACCGCGCCTACCGCGTTGTCCGCGGCAGACAAGTACAAAATAAGTGGCTCATCTTTACGTGGTGCGGTTAAAGTTGGGAGTTGAATCAAACACTCTTTCATCTCCCGGAAAGCTTTTTCGGCCTCTGTGGTTCATTGGAATTG
This sequence comes from Helianthus tuberosus, assembly GCA_030545235.1. Taxonomy (NCBI): domain Eukaryota; kingdom Viridiplantae; phylum Streptophyta; class Magnoliopsida; order Asterales; family Asteraceae; genus Helianthus; species Helianthus tuberosus. The sequence continues at coordinate 20,754 of JARYGA010009864.1, read as the reverse complement.
TTCCTTTTTTAAGCAGCTCCGCAGGGTCTTGATGAAAGGGTAAGACTTAGCTGCATGGTTGGCTAAGAATCTATTCAGTGTGGCTAGCCTGCCGGCTAGTCGCTGCATTTCTTTCATCGTAGAAGGCGATGGCATGCGTTCGATCGCCTGTACTTTTTCTGGGTTCACCTTGAATCCATCTTTGGTTACGATGAATCCAAGGAACTTGCCTTCTTCCATTCCAAACGAGCATTTCCCTGGGTTGAGCTTCATGTTGACGCTTCGCAGAGTTTGGAATGTTCTTTCAATATCGTTGAGCATGGTGTCTTCCTCCATGCTCATGACGACCAGGTCGTCCTTATAGATTTCGACACTTTTGCTGATTTGACCGCGAAAAGTGTCGTTCATCAACTTTTGATAGGTTGCGCCCGCGTTGCGTAACCCGAACGGCATCTTTGTGTAGCAGAAGTTCCCGGTAGGAGTGCGGAATGCCGTTTTATCTTCGTCCTCGATTGCCATCTGCACCTGGTGGTAGCCTTTGTAACAATCGAGGAAACACTTCCATCGAAATGGTGCGAGGTTATCGACCTTTTCGTCGATCTCCGGAAGTGCGTAACAATCCTTGGGGCAGGCTTTGCTGAGATCTTTATAATCGACGCACATGCGCCAGCCCCCGGATGGTTTTTCTACCATGACTGGGTTTGACAGCCAAGTCTGGTATTTGACTTCCCGCAGGATGCCTGCGGAGAGCAGCTCTTGGACCTGCTCATGCATCGCCTGGTTCTTTGCTGATCCAAGGTGGCGTTGGCCTTGGATCACCGGCTTGATACCTGGCATGGTATTCAAGAAGTGCTGCGCGTTTTCACGTGGCACCCCTGGCATATCTGCGGGTGTCCACGCAAAAATATCATGGTTCCTGAAGAGAAGTTGCTTCAGGTGCGCTTTGGTAGTAGGGGACAAGGCGTGGCCCAACGTAACTGTTTGCTCTGGGTGTCTTGCGTTAAGAACCCATTTTTCTGGTTGAGTATTGGGGTAGGCCTTCCCACCTTGGCTGGACGCAGCTCGTCCGTAGACATAACTTCTCTTCGGGCGTATATTATCGCGATCCCCGTTTCGGTTGGAAAACCGATGGCAGAGTGGGGGACGGATGTGATTATGTTGAAGTCGCCCTGGGACTCCCTCCCGAGAAGTACGTCGTACTTGGAGGTGTGAGGTAAAACCATGAAGTTTACCTCCTCCGTTCTTGTGTGCCTTCCGTTGGTGAGGCGTACAGGAAAAGTAATCTGGCCCAGGGGGAATACGGTTTCCCCCGCAAACCCGGCTAATGGGTAGTCCACCGGCTGCAACCGATCCTTGTCTTCTTGATCGAATTGGTTGAAGCAATGCTCGTATATAATATCAGATGTACTGCCCAGGTCGATGAATAATCACTCGGTGCAGTAGTGAGCCAGGTGGCCTGTGATAACCACGGCGCGCCTATTGCGCGGTCTGCCTCAGACTTTTGGAAAGACTACTTGCTCGTCTTTCCAGTCATTGTCCGGTCTTCTTGCCGCCTTGCGCGGTCTTTCTTTTCCTCCATTGATCATGTGGGTAGAGGCCACGTACATGGTCCTCTTACCCGTGGAGGTGCCCTCGTTGTGGGGGGTGATGCGCTTGGTAGCTTTTTGTGCGCCTGGCAACAGGTGTTGCAGTTTCCCCTCTTTTAGGGCTCGCTCAATCTCCAGTCGGAGACTGATGCAGCTGTTTGTTGTGTGGCCCGAGTCCTTGTGATACTCGCAATAGAGTGCGGGATCTTGGTTCTTTTCGGACTTCATCGGTTGGGCCAGTCGTAGGAATTGCGCGTCCGTTAGGAGGACTTCGCTGGGCGACTGGTTGATCTCGGTCCAGCTACGGTCCCGAGAATCCTTCTTTGATGCCCGATTTTCGCGCTGGGCGTTGATTGTTGCCCTTGCGTCGGGCTGGTTGTTACGCAGGACATATGGTCTGGAGTCGCTGCCGCGATTCCATGTGTCCCGGTTGCGCTTATTGTTGCGCTTGTGTTCTTGGTGGGAGGACTGGCCTTCCGTTTAGGGCTGTGCCTTTGATACGTGCGGTTTGAGGGACCGCTGAGTTTGGGCATATGTTTTGACCGCAGCCATGACATCTTCCCATTTTTTAGGCAAGCCGTCCTTGCCGGAGATAGTCATAACAATTTGTTCGTCTTTAACGACAACGATAAAATGGTTGCGTGCCATTTGGTCTGCCACGTCGCCTATCTCCAGGCATTCTTTATTGTAACGGACAACGAACGCCTCAATCGATTCATTGTCTCTGCGCCAGATGTTTATGACGTCCATAGAATCACGTTCATGACGTCGTTGCTGGCAAAAATGTGCGAGGAACTTTGCTTGCAAGTCCTCGAATGAGGTCAGTGACCCTGGTGGTAAAGAATCGAATCGTGCCCTGGCCAGACCTGTTAGGGTCTGCGGGAAGAATTGACACCAAGTGGGTTCATCCCACCTGCCGTTGCACCCAGCGCCTGTGAAGATGTTCATATGGTCATCTGGGTCGGCCGAACCGTTTTATTTCCCAATGTTTAATGGGAATTTGGTGGTGGTGACATCGGCGTTGGCAATATGTGGGACAAATTTGGAGTTTTCGGCCGCAGATTTCGGCCTGTAGGGTTGGTGGCGCTTTGCGGCGCGGAGATATGTGGTGCGGGTTTGAGTGGGAGGAACATAGTTGCGTCCTCTCGGTCTACTGCTGGTAGCGTGAGACTCCGCGCCATATGTACCGTCGTCTGGATTGGTGCGGCCCTGCCCTGCCCTTCATGGTGGGACTGAGGTCCCAGCCGGCTATGGATGCCGGGGCCATGGTAGGCTGTAGACTGTCGCCTAGTTTCGCCATGCGGGCCTAGGCGGCTATGTATATGGCCCCTGCGGCGGGACCCATACGAGGAATCGTCCTCATCAAGTGTGCGGACGTCGCAGTAAGAGGAACCGCGGTTTTCCTGCCTGCTTCTGGAGGCCGGATGTGTTGGGGCCCTGCCGTCGTATTGTAGAATACGACCCGCAGGGGTATGCGGCGCTAGGGTAGGCCCCGCAGATACTTGCGCTTCTGCGCAAGCTCTGTTGTATGTTGCGGCCAGCAGAGCTTGTTGCTGGTCGTACCAGGTATGAAGGTTCATGCCTGGAGGTATCACAGAAGCATACTGTGATAAATCGTGTCCGAACGTAAGGGATGCGCCCCCTTGCGTTGATGTGCCAATATGTTCAACATTTGGGGCTATGGGTATAGTCCCCGTAGGCCCTGTGTTTGCGGGGTTTAGGTTATCCCCGGTAGTGTTGTTTTGACGATCAGACATAATCTTTGGAGAGAAAGGGATGGTTGAAAAAAGTGCTAAGAGTAGCGGTGGGCGCCAATTATGAAACAATGGTTAACCGGGTGGGGTTAACTCACTGGTCTCGTCAAGTAGGGTTAATCCCTTCTTTCCGAGGATCGCTGGCTGGATCGTCAGGTGGTGGGTTTCCTGCACAAGGAAACAAACCGTGACTCGTAACAAGGAGGAAGGGGAGGGGGTGCTCCTTGTTACCACTCTCCAGCGTGAGAATTAGTAGTTTGCTTGGGAAGCAAAGTATGATAATAGTAGTAGTGAGAGAGTTGAGAAGTGATACCTTAAACCTGGTTTGGGGTGAGTATTTATAGCCGAGGAGTGAAGGAGGGTAGTTGAGTAGCTAGCCTGACATCGCACAGCTACTTGCAGGTGTGTTAGACCTGTCGGTTACGGTGGTGATGCCACGTCCTGCTGTGGTGTCAGACTATTGCACACATGTGGGCTGGTAGGCGACTGTTCCCAGTGCCACTTGCACTGTGGTGTCAGACCCACTTGCCTTATGGGCAGGATGCGATGCCAGGCCGCATCGCTGTTTGTGGTCACTTATGTTGTTCCCGCGTTCTTTGTTCTATCCAGGATGCATACGGGATGCGGTGCCATGCCACATCTCCGCTTAGTGACTGTTACTGTTGTCCAGATCCCTTGTCATGATGAAAATGTTCATAGGATGCGGTGCCAGGCCGCATCGCTATGCGTAACATCTGTTTTCATACTTAAGGTAAGTCTTCTCATCACTGGACAGATTGGACCGCTGTGTTCGCGCGTGCCCGCATGGACACAGGTAAGTTATTGCTGGTGGGGGTTTTTGATAAGGGTAATATTCGGATCGTATTAGATACGGATCTCCTGCTTAATAGATTTTTTTTTTGTTTTTGAACTATTTAAGCCTTCTCGATCGGCGCGAGGCATGGGTCGAGGCCCGTTCGTGCACGTTTTTATATTGTTCGAGCTTATACATACGCTATGCTTTATACTTGTAAAAATACAGATCGCTTTATTTAATGATTTATTCAATCATAGCTCCGGGGAAAACCCTCCCGGTTTACATGGAAAATGGAAATTTGCTCGGGGCATTACCCTCCCGATTCATACATGGAAATTGAAAATAAAAAAGTAGGAAATAGCGATCTTTCTTGGCCGTAGCAGGCTGTTCACATATAACATTTTTTCAAATGCACCCCGCTCCATGTCCTGGGTACGGGGGTCCCGTCGATTTTTTCCAACACGTACGAGCCTTTTTCGCTAGCCTCTCTGACTTGATAGGGTCCTTCCCATTTTAGGGTTAGCTTCTCAGGGGCTTCAACGCAGCTTGCGTCGTTGCTTCGGAGCACAAAGTCTCCGACCTTGAATTTGTAAAACTTGTCACGGGCATTGTAATACTTTTCGATCTTCTTTTTGTATCGTGCCTCCTTTATGGCCGCAACGTTCCGACGCTCTTCTAGCAGATCAAGATTGGATCGGAGCTCCTGCTCGTTTTCTTCCCAGTTTTTGCACCTTTGATTTGGGAGTCCGATTTCTGCGGGGATCATGGCCTCAGTGCCATATGTAAGACTGAACGGTGTTTCTCCGTTACTAGTCTTGTGTAACGTTCGGTGAGCCCATAGAACGTTCGGTAACTCATCCGCCCAACCTTTGCCTTCGTAACCAAGTCTTCTCTTTATCCCATCAACAATTTGTCGGTTTATCTGTTCGACCTGCCCGTTCCCCTGGGGGTGGGCAACCGAGGAAAGACTTGGTTAATCTTCAAGTTTTCACACCAGCGCTTGAACGGGTTTTCCGCGAATTGCTTTGCATTGTCGCTTACAATGTAAAGTGGAAGACCGAAACGGCATACGATTTGTTCCCAGAAGAATCTCGTTACATTGTAGCCGGAGATGATTGTGAATGGTCGGGCTTCCACCCACTTGGTTAAATAATCCACCGCGACTAACAAGTATTGGGCACTTCCGCTCAATCGTGGAAAAGGACCGACTATGTCGACGCCCCACTTTTGGAAAGGCCATGCGGCGGTTACCGGGATCATCTCATTCTTTGCTCGGAGGCTTACTGGTGCGTGCTTTTGGCATTCATCACATTGCTGGAGTTCTTTAACTGCACTTTCATGCATCCCGGGCCAATAATACCCCGCGTTTTTCACCTTCGTTAAGATCATTATCGGCCCGGCATGAATCCCGGAAATGCCGTAATGTATTTCTCTGATGATATAACTGGCCTGTTCTGGGTTGAGGCATTTTAACAAAGGACCAAGGAAAGTCTTTCGGTACAAACCTCCTTCCTGCATCTAGTACTGAAGGGAGTTGATTTGGATCTTTCTCGCCTCTGCTTTGTCAACTGGCAAAACATCGTGCACCAGGTAATTGATTATGGGAGTCATCCACGTTTGTGACGGAGCTTCTACTTGCAAAACATGCGGAGTGGCAATTGAAGGTGTGGTTAACACTTCCACCCTTAACTCTTTAGCCAGATGACTGAACGATACGGATGCCAACTTGCTCAATGCGTCGGCCTTTTTGTTTTTGCTGCGAGGAATATGTTCAACTTTACATGAGTCGAACGATGCCATAACTTGTTTTAGTTGTTCGAGATATTCAATCATGTTGGCTTCCCTTGCTTCATATTCTCCGTTCACCTGATTCGCCACGAGCAACGAATCTACGTGGGCCACAACGTTTCTTGCTCCGACTTTGGTTGCCAGACGTAAGCCAGCTAGTAGGGCCTCATATTCAGCTTCATTATTAGAACTCTTGAATTCTAATCGGAGCGCATACGTCATATCTGTGCCATCCGGATCGGTGAGAATCAAACCTGCTCCTGCCCCTTCGGCGCTCGATGCCCCGTCTGTATACAAAGACCAGGGTTTGTCCGGAGCTTTCTCTGTTTCTTCCATTTCTTTCTCCTCCGGCATTTCTACTAGAAAATCAGCTATCACCTATCCTTTTAACGGACCATTGGTTCTGAAGGTGATATTGAATGCGCCCAGCTCGATCGCCCATTTTGCCATGCAACCTGTGACTTCGGGCCGTCGGAGAACATGCTGGATTCTTTGATCCGTGCGTACCTCAATTGGATGGGCTTGAAAGTATCGATGAAGTCTTCTTGAAGCATGGACTAATGCCAGAGCTAGCTTTTCCAAGTTTGAGTATCTCGTTTCATAATCTTTCAATGTTCGGCTCACGTAGTACATGGGGATTTGTGCTCCGGTTCGGTGGGCAACTAGCACTACGCTGACAGCACCAAACGATGCGGCTAAGTAGACCATTAGTACCTCATCTTTTTCTGGTACGGTGAGGGTTGGCAAGGTGCCGAGATAAGCTTTAAGCTCTTCAAAGGATCGTGCGGCTTCTTCAGTCCATTTAAATTCCGATCTGAAGCTTTTTCTGAGCACATCCATGAATGGGAGAGATTTATCTGCCGCTTTTAACAAGAACCGATGGAGGGCAGCCAATCGCCCATTTAAGGACTGGATCTCTTTAACCGTCGTTGGATGCTTCATGGTAAGAACAGCATCAATCTTGTCTGGGTTGGCTCGCAAACCTTTTGACCCAACCATGACTCCCCGGAACTTTCCTTCTTCTACCCTGAACGTACACTTTTTAGGGTTTAACTTCATGTTGATGCTTCGGAGTCGGGTAAATGTTTCGAGTATGTCTTTCAGCATGGCGGCTTCATCGTGACTTTTGATTACGATATCATCAACATATACCTCTACATTTCGTTCGATCTGGTCTTTGAAGGCTTTGCTCATTAAACGCTGATACGTAGCACCGGCGTTTTTCAAATCGAAAGCCATCTTAGTGAAGTAGTAAACTGCTTCGTTGGTGACAAAAGCTGTCTTGTCCTCGTCTTCAACCGCCATTTGTATCTGGTGGTATCCCTTGTAGGAGTCTAGAAAACACTTCAACCTGAACTTGGCGACGGAGTCAATCTTCTCATCAATCTCCGGTAATGGAAAACAATCTTTCGGGCACGCATCATTTAGATCAGTGAAATCGATACACATTCTCCATGAGTTGTCCTTCTTTCGCACCATAACTGGATTCGACACCCAGGTTTGGTACCGGACTTCTCGAATAATTCCGGCATCTAGGAGGCTCTTTACGTCTTTTGCAATTGCCTTGGCTCGATCCGGCGCCATATGCCTTTTTCTTTGTGCTATTGGCTTGATTGATTCTTTTACGTTCAGGTGGTGCTGTGCCATAGACCTGGGGACCCCTTGCATATCGGAGTGCTTCCATGCGAAAAAATCAATCGAGTTACTCAATAACTCCCATAGGAGCTTCTTCGTTCGTTTTGGGAGCTGCGCACCGATAGCCATTTGCTGTTCGGGGAAGTCTGGATTAATCGCCCAGAGTTCTGTAGGCACTTCGGATTTTTTAGAGCTCGTTTCTGCTGCGTGTCTTACCTCAGCTACGAATGAATTTGATTCTGAAAGGATAGTGGCGACCCCAGCTTCGGTAGTGAATTTTATGGCATCGTGTATCGTCGAGCTAATTGCTCCGAGAGCTCGTTGCCCGGGTCGTCCGAGTATTATGTTATGCGACGAATGAGTACCAACAACCAGAAAGGTTAGCTGAACAGTTCTACTTTTGTCATCATCCTTGAATGTGGTCGGGAGGGTAATCTGTCCTATCGGTCGAACCACCTCTCCCGAAAAACTTACTAGAGGGGTGGATACTTCAATCAATCTCTTCTTCGTTTGGGGGTTTAGCTGCTGGAAGCACTGCAAGTACATTATCTCAAAGGCGCTTCCTCCATCTACGTTGATTCGCCGAACCAAGTGTCCCGCGTCTACGGCCGATATCGCGATTGGTCCGTCTCGAGCATCTTCCGGATAAATCGGAGGAAAGTATGTTGGTTGGTGCATCCAAGCTGCCATGTGTTGGCTCGACCGCTTTACCCCTCTTGGCTCGGTAGACCGAATCATATTGATTCCGACCTCGGTGTTCGGATTATCAATCGCTGCCGCAGACTTATTCCCATCTTTTACTTCTTTCACGAGATGAGAGATTTTTCCGGATCGTACAACCTTTCGATCTTTTGTTTCAAAGCCCAACATTCATCGGTCGTATGCCCTTTGTCTCGGTGATACTCACAGTACTTCTTAGAATGCTTATTCGAGGTAGGCCGCTGCTTCGACGGCGTAGGAAACCGGGTGGTTTCCGTACTAAGGATCTCTCTTGGTGACTTTGTTAGCTCGGAGAAGGTGTTAATGTCACACCCCCAAAATACCACATGCGGAAACCCCCGCGAGGCGTGTGACATACCAGGATCTTAGCCACCAATCACATTGAACTCATAAGTATGATTAAATAAACTTTCATTTATTAATAGGAAGTATTTCAAAACGTTACATATAACACATAGTACACAACGGAAGCAATAATCATTGGTTAAATGTTTTATAAATCCTCGCGTAAGTAAACCATTAGATTTTTGTGGCGATTCCATGTATCTCGACCCATGACCACTCAGCATCCCAGACAGCAAGTTCCAATGATATGCACCTAAAGACCTGCAAGGCATGTAACAACGAGTCAACAACAAAGTTGAGCGAGTTCACAGTTGGGTGTTCGTTTTAAGTTGTTTACGAAAACATAGTTTGTCTTTAGCTGGCTTACTTGCCGTGGGGGTTACCCCATAGTTGAGAGTATGTTTAACCAGTTTCTTTTTTTCCAAACCATAACCAGTAGCTTTATTTCCCAAACCATATCCATAATCAGTGGGGGGCTTCCCCATGTGAACCACTAGACCGTTACCATATCGACAACTGACGAACAATAGTTATGCCCTACGTCAATGTCTATCATCATTGACAGTTTGCCATGATCCATTAGTACACGCCCGTTCGAACGACACGGTGTGAGGTTTGTCAAACCTAATAGCGCTATTAACTAATGACCCGCTCGCCATCGGCCTCGGCGATTAAGTCGATATAAAATGAGGGACTTCATGATAGAGTTTTGTCTAGTAAGTTGTAAGGTTGTTGTCCTACCCAAGGAGGACGAACGTACGTATTCTACCCAAGGAGAATACGCAGGATTAATGTTGGCATCCTACCCAAGGAGGATGGCGGTACATATCCTACCCAAGGAGGATATGTAGGTTCCGTTTTAATTCTTTAACCCATTCCCAAACCACCGGGAATCCCATGCCTTGTAGAAAGTGTGAACTCACCTCGGTTTGCTCGGTATGCTTAATTACTTGCACAACCAATTCAATCAAAGCCTATAGTACGCACGTATACACAATCACAATCAGTTTATGTTTGTAATGACTCACATGCAAACTAACATCACAGAATGTGCTTGGCAGTTAACATCATGTATCACGAAATTAGTTAATCAGATTCATACATTTCATGCTTCACATAAATGTTTTTCTCAGTTTATTCTAACATGGTTATCCATTAACATACTAACAGAGTTAACATACCAACAGAGTTAATAAACTTAACTTAACAGAGTTAACAAACTTATCTTAACAGAGTTAACAAACTTAACTTAACAGAGTTAACAAACTTAACTTAACAGAGTAAACAAACTTAACTTAACAGAGTTAACAAACTTAACTTAACAGAGTTAACTGAGTTACTGTGTCAATATTCCAACTTCGCAGAACATATAGCTAAATCTCTTTTGGCAAAATCCCCCCAGACAAAATCCCCCAGGCGGCGAAATCCCTTGGGCGACGAAATCCCAAAGGGATTTCGTCGTGGTTGTGTTTTCGTCAGGCTATCAAATACAATTACAAATCACCAAACTCATATTAGCATTTAACACATAATCGACATGGACAGTGAATCATCAAGGGGTTTCTATTGTTCCCTATTATTCAAACAAGCGATAGATATGGTGGGTGGTGTATATATATTAAGGATTATCCTAGGCTAGTAAAATTAACATAACATCATTATTATCATCAGTACTCCAACTAGGCTCATGGGTTTACATGTAGTGGCCGACAACCATACTCCTAGTCCTAATACTATTGGACTGAAATCATCAGTGAGATCACATGTAAATTGGATAGTGGGCCAGCCACTTGACTTGTTCATCGAGACACACAACTCAAGGTCAAAGAAACCAATACATAAAAATCATCACTGTATATTCTAGTAATTTAATAATGAACCATCATTGATTAGAACAATCATTAACAAGAAGATCATACTGACATCACATATACTCAACATCAATAGTTAACATGAATATAGAATCACTAACCAAAGACTTAATCGGCCAAGATGATATCTCGAATGGGGCGTATGTCCACAGCCGTCGCACAAATAGGTGGGGAAGTAGGGTTTGGTTTGCTATACAATAGTTATAAAGCCAAAAGATCACACAAGTGGGCCGCAGAATGGTCTTGGGCCAAAGCCCATTCTCGACGAAATTAGTGAAGGCGACGAAAACATGGTGTTTTCGTTGAGTGGGTGTTCGTCGGGTGGGGGTGGGTGTTTTCGTCGAGTGCATGAATGTAAGGTTAGCTTTTACAGTTTATATACTAACATCTTAAAACCAACATCTTACAACATAGGCACGCACCACTACAAAAATCTCCAATATATAATAAACACATATAATTACAAAGCAACTAAGTCACACAAGCATCATTGCAAAACAGGTTACGTGTTTGGAAACTCGAGTTGTCACAGTTAAAACGTACGTTTCCAGTTCGGAAGCTGCTTCGATCTAATTTTTGGTACGGGCCACGACTTCTGTTCCAATTGTTGCTTCTATCTTTTGGTGGTGACGCGTTCCGTTTCCATGATGTGGTTCGTGCCTTGGCATTTCTTGCTGCTGTTTCATTCGGTTGACCGCAGGCACTCTTTCCCCGGACAAAGGCTCGAGCTCGCTCCATAAGTATCTCCATGGTTTTTGGGAGATCTTCGTGGAGCTTTTCCACAAGCTGATTGTTCCGAACTCCGTGACAAAATCCAGAAACTCGGAGCTGGTCAACCGCTCCACTTATCTGCATGCTCTCTCGATTGAAGCAATCGATGAAATCCTCGAAGGATTCTCCATCGCGGCGTTTTATGTGGTGAACCTCGGTAATGTCTTTCTTGCAGCGTCGCTGCTGGCAGAAATTTTGCAAAAATATACGCCGGAAATGTTCAAAGTGATCAATCGATCCTTCTGGCAACCCATCGAACCAAACCCTTGCCGATCCGGTGAGAGTTTTGGCGAACATGTGACACCAAGCCGGCATAGGCCACTGTTCGACCTTAGCCGCTCCGGCGAACGCGAACATGTGGTCGTCCGGATCAGACGTACCGTCCTAAATCTTCAACGTTGGGGGCATCTTCAGTTTGGCCGGGAGTGGGGCATTAACGATCCTCAACGTGAACTTCGATTGAGAAGTCATAGATGTAGGATGGTACGGCATGATCAGCTCCTGGTCCTGAGGGTTTAAACACATAGTCCCCTGGCGAAACAGGTCATTGAGACCGTTATTCATCGGAGCACTCGTAAACGAGGAAAGTTGTGCAACACATGTTATGGGAGTGGGGATTACAGGACTTACCATAGATCCAGAGGTGAAAGCTCCAACGGTGACGGGATTAGACCCTGGATAAACGCTGCTGAACAAATTCATGCGGAGGCTCTGTAACATTTCTTCTCGCTGCTGCTGCTGTTGTAGTTGCCGTAGTAGATCAGCATTCCGCAGGAGGAAAGCGTTATCGAAACTAGGCAACGGCGTAGCGACTGGTGCAGTAACCGAGAGCGTGGTAACAGAACTCGCGATCACAGAACTTGCAGCTGGAGGTGCTATTGCTGATCCTGTCAAAACCGCTGCGGCGGCAACTGCTGTAGGGGTAGTTGTGGATACATCATTCCCTTCCCAGATGTCATTATAAGACGGGAAAGTGTTTGTGGGAGCAGCTGTCGTGGATTCCATGGTTTGGAGTAAACAGAATCAACAAAACGAATTGAGTGAATTCGAGGGGATGGCGCCACTGAAGACTCAAAACCAGTTGGTCCGACCTGGTCAGAGTATAGCTTCAGATGACCTAGCAAGAAACCTGCAAGATCACAAGGAAACAAGCACACCGTTAGCCTCGTCACAGGGAGGGGGGCCTCTATGTGACCAAGCCCGGGCGTGAGAATAAGTATTTGTGAGGAGAGAATAGGTCAGGGAGAGAGAGAGGAGAATTTAGAGAGAGAAAGTAGCGATTACCCCCTGCTGGAAGCCTTGGCGGGGTATTTAAAGTTTTTGGGCATGCTGACGTGGCGAGTTAGTTAGGGTCGGACCAATCACTGTCAGGGCAGTTAAAGCTGTGGGGCCCAGTGAGTTATGACGTATCAACATGCTTAGTCGTTCTGTCTGCAGCATAGGGTGCGGTCCGACCTTTAATAGGAAGTATTTCAAAACGTTACATATAACACATAGTACACAACGGAAGCAATAATCATTGGTTAAATGTTTTATAAATCCTCGCGTAAGTAAACCATTAGATTTATGTTGCGATTCCATGTATCTCGACCCATGACCACTCAGCATCCCAGACAGCAAGTTCCAATGATATGCACCTAAAGACCTGCAAGGCATCTAACAACGAGTCAACAACAAAGTTGAGCGAGTTCACAGTTGGGTGTTCGTTTTAAGTTGTTTACGAAAACATAGTTTGCCTTTAGCTGGCTTACTTGCCGTGGGGGTTACCCCATAGTTGAGAGTATTTTTAACCAGTTTCTTCTTTTCCAAACCATAACCAGTAGCTTTATTTCCCAAACCATATCCATAATCAGTGGGGGGCTTCCCCATGTGAACCACTAGACCGTTACCATATCGACAACTGACGAACAATAGTTATGCCCTACGTCAATGTCTATCATCATTAACAGTTTGCCATGATCCATTAGTACACGCCCGTTCGAACGACACGGTGTGAGGTTTGTCAAACCTAATAGCGCTATTAACTAATGACCCGCTCGCCATCGGCCTCGGCGATTAAGTCGATATAAAATGAGGGACTTCATGATAGAGTTTTGTCTAGTAAGTTGTAAGGTTGTTGTCCTACCCAAGGAGGACGAACGTACGTATTCTACCCAAGGAGAATACGCATGATTAATATTGGCATCCTACGCAAGGAGGATGGCGGTACATATCCTACCCAAGGAGGATATGTAGGTTCCGTTTTAATTCTTTAACCCATTCCCAAACCACCGGGAATCCCATGCCTTGTAGAAAGTGTGAACTCACCTCGGTTTTGCTCGGTATGCTTAATTACTTGCACAACCAATTCAATCAAAGCCTATAGTACGCACGTATACACAATCACAATCACTTTAATGTTTGTAATGACTCACATGCAAACTAACATCACAGAATGTTCTTGGCAGTTAACATCATGTATCACGAAATTAGTTAATCAGATTCATACATTTCATGCTTCACATAAATGTTTTTCTCAGTTTATTCTAACATGGTTATCCATTAACATACTAACAGAGTTAACATACCAACAGAGTTAATAAACTTAACTTAACAGAGTTAACAAACTTATCTTAACAGAGTTAACAAACTTAACTTAACAGGGTTAACAAACTTAACTTAACAGGGTTAACAAACTTAACTTAACAGAGTTAACTGAGTTACTGTGTCAATATTCCAACTTCGCAGAACATATGGCGAAATCTCTTTTGGCGAAATCCCCCCAGGCGAAATCCCCCAGGCGGCGAAATCCCTTGGGCGATGAAATCCCAAAGGGATTTCGTCGTGGTTGTGTTTTCGTCGGGCTATCATATACAATTACAAATCACCAAACTCATATTAGCATTTAACACATAATTGACATGGACAGTGAATCATCAACGAGTTTCTATTGTTCCCTATTATTCAAACATGCGATAGATATGGTGGGTGGTGTATATATATTAAGGATTATCCTAGGCTAGTAAAATTAACATAACATCATTATTATCATCAGTACTCCAACTAGGCTCATGGTTTTACATATAGAGGCCGACAACCATACTCCTAGTCCTAATACTATTGGACCAAAATCATCAGTGAGATCACATGTAAATTGGATAGTTGAATTTATCATGTTGATTGCATTTAGTGGGCCAGCTACTTGACTTGTTCATCGAGACACACAACTCAAGGTCAAAGAAACCAATACATAAAAATCATCACTGTATATTCTAGTAATTTAATAATGAACCATCATCGATTAGAACAATCATTAACAAGAAGATCATACTGACATCACATATACTCAACATCAATAGTTAACATGAATATATAATCACTAACCAAAGACTTAATCGGCCAAGATGATATCTCGAATGTGGCGTATGTCCACAGCCGTCGCACAAATAGGTAGGGAAGTAGGGTTTGGTTTGCTATACAATAGTTATAAAGCCAAAAGATCACACAAGTGGGCCGCAGAATGGTCTTGGGCCAAAGCCCATTCTCGACGAAATTAGTGAAGGCGACGAAAACATGGTGTTTTCGTCGAGTGGGTGTTCGTCGGGTGGGGGTGGGTGTTTTCGTCGAGTGCATGAATGTAAGGTTAGCTTTTACAGTTTATATACTAACATCTTAAAACCAACATCTTAAAACATAGGCACGCACCACTACAAACATCTCCAATATATAATAAACACATATAATTACAAAGCAACTAAGTCACACAAGCATCATTGCAAAACAGGTTACGTGTTTGGAAACTCGAGTTGTCACATTATCCCCAACTTGAAAGAAATTTCATCCCGAAATTTAGCACGTGGTTACTGAGGAAGCTAGATAGGTTGTGTGGTTTTCCTAGTTTTCTTGGGGTGTCACATCATTCCCTCGTTGGTTTGGAATTTCGTCCCGAAATTCCGCAGTAGCTTCAGCCTCAGTAGTAGTTGCACTGTTCTCGAACAATGGGGGTATGCGAGTTTCATTTGGTTTTCTCGTTCCCAAGTAAGCTCTGGGCCACGACGGGAGTTCCAACGAATTCAAACAAGAGGTATTCTGGTGCGTTTGAGAATCTTGACCTCCCGGTCCAAGATTCCCACTGATTCTTCGGTAAATCGTAACTGACCGTCGATGGTGAGTTCCTTGAAAGGAACTGTGAGGGTTTCATCTGATAGACACTTCTTCAGATTCAACCCACGGAATATGTTGTGAATTCCACCGAGTTCTTCGGGTAGATTCAATCTGTAGGCCACCTTGCCAAACCTCTCCGTGATTTTGAAAGGTTCATCATATCGCGGTTTTAGTTTCGCCTCGTATACCAAAATGAAGTACACCTTCCCAAGGTGAGACTTTAGGTAGTACTCGATCCCCACTTGG
This sequence comes from Helianthus tuberosus, assembly GCA_030545235.1. Taxonomy (NCBI): domain Eukaryota; kingdom Viridiplantae; phylum Streptophyta; class Magnoliopsida; order Asterales; family Asteraceae; genus Helianthus; species Helianthus tuberosus. Next base: position 5,120 of record JARYGA010009864.1, on the reverse strand, counting down.
AATTTGAGGGGTTTCTTGCGCTTAACAGCGTAGCTTTTCTGACGGTCACGAGCTGCCGCCATTCGTTGTCGTATCTGAGCAATCCTCTCAGTTGTGTCTACCACAAGTTCTGGGCCAGTGATTGGCCGTTTTCGACTTCTGCCCAACAAAAAGATGATTGGCACCTCCGTCCACACAATGCCTTGAACGGAGCAGCCTGAATGCTGGTGCGGTAACTGTTGTTATACGAAAGCTCCACTAAAGGGAGGTGTCTTCTCCAACCATTGCCAAAGTCGATTTCACGTAATTCGAAGCATGTCTTCAAGAGTTTGGATGGTGCGTTCAGTCTGCCCATCCGTCTGTGGATGATATACGCGAGCCAAAGGATTTGTGTACCGCTTGCCATAAATCAGATGCAAATCGTGGGTTGCGATTAGAGGTAGTGAAGGTTGGCACCCCGCGCCTAGCAACCGCTTCCTTTAGATAGATGACTGTAAGTGTAAAAACTTATCCGTTTCTTTGATGGCTAGAAGGTGTGCTGATTGCGCTAGACAATCAATAAGTATCCAGGTAATGTTGTTTCCGTTTCGAGTTGTAAGTAGACTATCGACCACATCCATGGCAGTCCGTTTTTATTTCCATGTGAGTGTTGCTGGTTGCTGATGCTACACCTTGACTATCCACAAGTTGATCCATCATTCACATACTTAGCTAGATGAGCCTTCATGACCGATTACCATTACAAGGTTTGTAAATCCTAATGCCACTCATAATAAATCCAGGCGGCTAAAATGTCGAAGATGGTGTGCTTGCTCAACGCGCGTTCCCTACAGTTGCCATGTAATGAGACCCACATTCGTATCATGAAGTAGCGAGTATCGTCCGACTGGTCAAAGGTTGCTTCTCCATGCCCCGCATGGGTTCAACTTGAAGATTCCTCTTCCTTCAGTTCTCATGTTTGAACAGGGCGAGTCTGATACTGGTAAGTTTGAGTCGATAGCGAGCTGCAGAGCTCGTGTACGTTCAGGTTTCGCAGTCGTGTTAATCCAGAAGTTCCATCCAGTGATGTCATTGTATGCTTTAGCTCCTTCGAGCATCGGTACATGGGAGACCCTTGCGATCGGTCTAAATAACGCATCTGGTACCGTCCAAGTGATGCCTCCATCAAAAATCCCAAAGCCATGGTATTTCACCGTCAGTCGAGTGTGTCACGTAGTTCCTCTTTATGACTCTTTCACGTACGTCATCACTCTCTCGTGTTGCGTCGTTGTGCAGCTGGGACGCTGATTCGGACCCTAAGGATATACCACTGAATCACCCGCATCCTCGGGTAAAACGATGCTCAGTGCATTGCAGAGTCGGAATTCGAAAGCAGAAGGGACGTCCTTCTATTTTGTCTTCCACGAGCACAGCACCCCGCTGTGCTAAAGAGATTAAAGCTGCACGATCGGTGAAAATCCTGTGATGAATCTACAACGACATCCACCGAAACCAAGAAATTGCTGTACCCCCAAAGGAATCTTTGGTGTCAATTAGTTTCTAACAAAATGGATCCTAGCACGTTCCACGCGTATTCCCACTTCGTTGGTTACATGATCAAAATGCTTTTCTCGAATCTAAGTGTTACATTTAACAAGACTTCTCATGTAATGACTCTTCCCCCAGGAGTTCTAAGATACGATATAGGCGTCGTCCATGCGGTCCCTTCCTCCAGGAAATGACCCCAAAATGTCATCAATAAATACGGTCGATTCATGTGATTCCCTGAAGCTGCTAGTGTGTTGATCCACTCAATGATCATGATATACAAAGTTGAAATGGCTGCATTGCATTCGACGTGCTGTTCTAAGAGCATTCTCCTCTTGGACTTCTTCCTTACAATAGTTCATTTGCTAGCAAATCTTCGGATGGAAGTTTGTTCCTCGCAACTGGTCGACGGGTTGTCAATACGCGGTCGAGGCAAACGATTCTTGACTATCACCTTATTGAGTTCTCGATAATCAGTACGTATACGAAAAGGCTTATCTTTACTGGTATAACTGAGGCTCCCCAGAGCGAAAAGCTAGACCCGATGAAACTCATGTCCAATAATTCCTGAAGTTGATTAGGAAGTTCCTGCAACCTTCCTAGTGTAAGACAATAGGACATACTAGTAACAAGGGCTACTTTTGACATGATGCCGATCTGATATTCCACCTGACGATGTGAAAGTAAACCTGATAGTTCTTCTGGTAGTACTTAGGGGGAAATCACGAACAATTGGTGGATCCTCGATCCTCCTTCCCTTAGTGCTGACATCAGTAACGAGTGCTATCATGGCGGGGTAATCCTTCCGTCGACACTCCTGGCTCTCCTTGCTGGAATGACGCTAACCGTTGTGCCACTCTGACGCGTTGGAACAGATAACAATTCTCCACACAAAGTTTCCTCCTCACTGGGTGTGTGACAACTCGTACTCAGAACTTATCTTTGTACTTTGATGTAACGTATGTGGACCCTATGTGATTGTATGAACTTTGATGATTAATGAAATGTTATGTTATGTGATTATGTGTAACGTATGTATGTGTATAAACGAACCGATCGCACAACACAACCCAATCGCACAAGCCCTGTTGGGCCGCACAACTTGTACTCGAATCAAAAGGGCAGCCCAAGTTTGGGTTCGGCCCACTCCTTCATGCGCATACACATATCCTTAGGGAGTTTTGTTTCTCATTTGTTTCAAAACAAGAACACACACAAAACCCTACTCCCTCTTCCTTCTCTCTAGAAGCCGATGGCAACAACATCCCATCTCTCTCGAAGCTTTATCGTTCGGATCAACCCTCGTTCCATTCTTTAACCGGTTAGTGTAATACTTTTGATTGCTTGATTGATGATGTGTTGGCTTATATGTTTTACATGATGATTTAGAGATGGTATGCGTTTGTTTGTAATGAAAATTGATGAAGTATGATGTTCATGAAATCGGTTCATATATGTAGCATGTTTTGAATTATGTAGAGTTGATAATTATGTGTTAATGATCTAGAACCGATTGAATGATAACCGGCTGTGATATGTTCCTGTTCGAATGAATTGTGGGGGGGGGGGGGATTGTTATGTTAGTATGCATGCTAGTGATCAAGAATATGAATCATGTGAATATGTTTAAGTGTTATGATTATTGTTCATGTTTTGATTTCGTTTAGGGTTCATAAGAATTGATGTTAAAACTCTAGTTTGATCGAATATGTTATGGTTGGTAACTGTTAGAGTTAATCTTGCAAGATAAAAGGAAACAAGTTAATTGATTGCATGAATTAAGGGAATTAGTTAACCAGTCGCACAAGCCCTCTCGGTCGCACAAGATCAGGTCACACAAGACCTGATCTGATCGCACAAGGCAGTCGCACAAGATAGACTGATGTACAATAAGGTATGCATGATCGCACAAGACCTGTGGATCGCACAAGAAGGTGCCGATCGCACAAGGCTTGGGCCTCACACAACCAACATGAACTGCATTACTGTTGGGCCTTGAAGCCCAAACTCAATCGCACAAGTCTTGTTCAGTCGCACAAGCTGAACTGGACCGCACAAGGTTATTAAACTATTTAATTTGTTGGGCCGTATACATGTTGGACTACTTATGTTATTTGGGTCGGGTATGATTGAATCACACAACCCATTGTGGATCGCACAAGTTATGCCGATCGCACAATAGGTTGGGCCGTCTGTTTATTGTGCTATATCTTTCGGGTCGCACAAGTTGGACATGATGAGTACTTGACTGCTACTGTTAATGTGTTATACGTGTTTGCCATGATCAATATGTGTTCGGTCCTGTGTGAACATACGTGCATTTCTTGAACCTAGACCTGACTTGTATGGTAACCATGTTAGGACGTGGTTGACCACTAGGAGCTCAATCGACCTTTACTTATCTGCCGAGCTAACCTAAGGTGAGTTCACACTTTCTACAAAGCATGGTAATTCCCGGTGGGTTGGGAATAGGTTAAGGAATATGGATTCCTCGTCCTTCTTGGGTAGGACAGTACGGGTTAAGGAATGTAATTCCTCGTCCTCTTGGACAGTTTAAATTTCACTAGACCAAAACTCTATCACGAAGTCCCTCCTTTTTATATCGACTTAATCGTCGGGCCAATGGCGAGCGGGTCATTAGTTAGATAGCGCTATTTAGGTCTGACAAGCCTCACACCGTGCCGCAGAGGACGGGCGTGAACTAATGGATCTGGGCACGTCAATGATGATAGACATTGATGCTAAGGGCACATAAACATGACTAAAGTCAGTGGTCGATATGGTAACGAGTCTAGTAGTATAAACATGGGGTAGCCCCCACGGCCGAAGAGCCAGAGGATTGGACACGGGGTAGCCCCCACGGCTGTAAGGCCAGAGTAAATGGGATTAACAACTCACGTTTTTTAAACTATGGGGTAACCCCCACGGAGAGGATGCCAGTTAAAGGAAACTATGTTTTTGGAATAACGTAAACCAACACCCAACTGTGAACTCGCTCAACTTTGTTGTTGACTCGTTACTACATGCTTTGCAGGTCATTAGGTACTTAGATGGAGCTTGCATGGGGAAGAGTCGTTGTGGGACATGGAATGTTGAGTTCCATGTGGAACATTTGAACTTTTTAAACCTATAAATTGGTTTTACACTTTATGCTTCCGCTGATACTTGAATTTGGATAATTTATTTTGGACACCAATTATATTGTGGTTGGTTTATCTTTTTTATATTACATTGTTCAATATGATTGGTGGCTTGATCCTGGTCAGTCACGCCTCCAAGCGGTGATACTCCGCATGTGGATTTTGGGGGTGTGACAGATTGGTATCAGAGCCATTGGTTATAGTGAACTCGGTTTTAAAAAGGGGAAAAGCTTTTTGACAAAACCAGACTATAACCTGTACAGTGCTCAACGATCCACAACGACGCTTCACTCCACGTGCAAGGCTCAACACTATAGGTGATATGGTTTATGTTATATTGCCTACTTGTTAGTTACATAGAACTTTGATTATGGTATGCTTAGATGAACGTAACAACTATTATTTGAAAACACTTGTGTGCTTACTCTCATCTGTCATCGCATTTTCGCGAACCTTTCTCACCTATGTTCCCTT
>JARYGA010009863.1:0-23314 GCA_030545235.1 Helianthus tuberosus | reverse complement strand
GAACTGTTACAGAAAACAAGAACAATATTTTATTTGGAAGTTTATTATGGAATTACCCCTTAGGGTAACTCGTTAACCATGGTAACAGAGACCATATTTGGTTAACTTATTAATCGTATTAATTTAGGATTTCAATTAAAATTTATCCTAAACATTAACAATAACATTATATATTAGCACATAAGGCTTGGTCACATGGACAATTTAAATTTTAAGCTATGATTTCAGAGAATCAAGGCTTTTAAGGTTTGAACCTAGTTCATTACCTTTATTAGACAGGGAGTCATAGCTACCACTGTCTTTTGGCTCATGTAGAAATGAGCAAGGCCCGTAGGCACTATTTTACCACGTATGGTTAAATATGATCATCTTAATTGATGATGTAAATCCAGGATTCAGAGATCATTAAACTGGATTAGGAATCTTCTAAAGAATCCCTATTCATTTAAGAATGACATGTGATTTTTAACGAATCACTTCTGCCAGGAGTGTTAACATGTTTTAAGATGTTAACAGGGATTTGAATCTTTTAAACCGGTCTTACCATTTTGGCCCGGTCTTATATTTGACACGAGGCTAGGTTTCACACTTAAAGATTCTTAATTAAATAATTACTTAGGCAGATTAAAAGGAATGATTTTAATTTATTTATTTCATTTATAATTTATTTATGCACAAATGGCAAACATGAAATTTATAAAAATAACACTCCATTAAGTTATACAATATTACATATTGCCCTAAACGGGTCTTTCACACGTGAAGTTTGCTCACGCAGGAGCTTAATTATAGAAACATGCCCACGCAGGGGTCTTACAGAAGACATGCCCACGTAGGGGTCTTACAGAAAACATGCCCACGTAGGGGTCTTACAGAAAGACACAAGTCCTCGTAGGGACTACACACCAACAATTGTCCACGTAGGGACTAAACAAACATAAGTCCACGCAGGGACTAAACATACAACATACCCTCGTAGGGGTTTATGGAAGGATAGACCCACGTAGGGGTCAATACACACAATAAACATACACACCCACGTAGGGGCTTAACAATCAAATATGCCCACGCAGGGGCTCAACAACAGCTGAGAGGATTTAATAATCCTTCTTGTTCTTCCCCTTGATTAAACCTATTAATCCCTGGAAGAAACTCTCCGTCTTCTGGCGGTCACGGCGAGACTCCCGTTCAACCTGACCCAATCTATGTAGAATTTCCTCCCGTTCTGGGGGAGAAAATCGTGGCGGCTGCGACTGCGCTCGAATGATAGGCCTGGGAGGTATTGGGTACCCCTGATTCGGGTAGCTTACCCCCCATGGATCTCCGTAGGGTCCTTGGGCATTGAGGGCGTTATAATTTGCCGCTTCCATATAAGGATCTGCCTCAGCGTATCCGTAGTTGTGGTAAGCTGGTGGCTCAAACGGGTTGTAATTACTTGGACCCGTGTATGTTGGTATTGGGTTCTCAAAACCCATGGGCGGTGGCTGTTGAAAAGCTGGCTGCGAAGGCCCACCCATTTGTGGGTCCTCCTGATGAGGCGGGTAGTGACTTGCACTTGACTGTCGTGGGGAGCTAAAATGAAAGTCCCCTGGTCGCACCGACATACGGGCACCGGTTCTTCTACGCCTTGGCGGTTGAGGAGGTGGTGGTTGAACTGGTGGCGGTGGAGGTGGTGGCGTAACTGCCACAAACCGGTGATCCTCTGATGAATCTTGATGATGCGGCTGTGGCTGTGGCTCCTGGTGCTGCTGAGAATGCTGCTGCTGATGCTGCCCATGAGACGACGAGTGGTGTGATGGTGTATAATACCACTGGTGTTGATCGAATAGGGCTTGGAAACTATCTGGACCACCGTAGGGTGATCCGTGGAAGGACGATCCATCAGAAATTTCGATGGGGTGGTTCGGAGTACCACTCGCTGGCATGACGGGGTCTGTATCCTCGTCCATATCATCCGCGTGATCCCCGGAAAAGTGGTCCTCGGGTCCCAGTGGGTTAAAACCCACGGGTTCCGGTATGAATCCTACTGGGTTAAACTGTCCCCGAAAGATAGGTGTAGGGTCTCCATATGAATGATGGGATAGTGATCTCTGCAGCGGTACATATGAGGGCTGTGGATTGTTCGGCTCGTAAGGGTTAAGAGCGGGCGGAGTCAAACTATGCGAAACCGACCGCCTGGCCGGCTCGAACTGGTTTCTTCGATTCTCCCGAGGGTCGTCACTCTCGGTGTTTGATGGAGCTCGTCTTCGTGAAGATCCAGCTTCATGATCGTTGGGGGCGGTAACTGGCCCCTTTCCACGTCCTCGTGTTCGGAAGAATCTCGGAGGCATCTTTGTTATTCCTGTCAATAAAGCATGAGATAACAATAACAAAATATAAAATTTAAAAGACAAAACAAATACCGAAAAGGTGGAATTTGTCCTAGGTTATAAGTCTAGACTCAAAAATTTAGATATGTGCAATTGTGTAACTGAGATTAAACACAAAAGGCTAGTGTTTAATTCACTCAATGTTGGCTCTGATACCAACCTGTCACACCCCGATTTCCACGTGTCACCGGTGGGCCCGGTGGGGGAGTATCGTGACGTGGTTGGCAACGTAATAGTCAAACAACACAATATAATAATGCACAGCGGAAGCAAATTTAAATAAGATACAACCGAATTTATTTATTGTAAACAAGTCACAATTATCCGGTGTTTATCCACAGTAGGATCGAATAATAAAAATATTGTTTATGGTTCAACAGACATCAGCATCTTAAGTTTGCGAGACTTCTAGTGATGCTTAGGAGAATCCCAGCCTATTTCGCCTAGTACCTGCATTTAATCTTTTTGGGAAAAATACGTCAGTTTACACTGGTAAATACATTCAACTGACTCATTTTGAAAATGATTGAAAATTTGTTTGGATGCACATGGCATAAACATTTTATTTAACTTGGGAGAATTATTTAATATGATAATCTTGTGAACGAATTACATGTTACTTATGCGTTCAGTAGCCCGGAACGTATCCGGGTTAAAGATCAATAGACACACCACTTTTCGTGAGTTATACACGGGAGTACGCCTACACCCCGTGCTCAGGTCGTGGCCATCTCGTAAGATAATGCCGAGGATATCCGGGACATGGTCATTAACCCCCCAAAGGCTGTAAAGTAAACACATCTATTTAAAACGAGCCAATCAAATTATTCAATTAACCACTAAGCGTGGAAGATTTGATGCCCGATCAAGCGGTACGCTATGTACCGTAACCCAAGCCCGTATAGGGAAAATAAGTTAAAAGTATTTACCTTGATGCAAAGTATAGTCACAATAATCAAATAGCAGGTAGCTTTTACTGTTTCTCCTAATCTGGAACGAAGGTTAAATATAACCTATTAGAATCCTAGCGGGTCTTTAATTATGCTTAAGCTTAGACCGGCTAGTTTCAAAGATACGGTTCGTACGCACGATTAAGCGAAGGCCGGATAGAATGTGATTCAGACCCGACAAGTTTGAAGACTTGTTTAATATGGGTTTATTATTCACATTCTGGATTTTGAGATAAAACCGATAAGGTTTGACCCGTTTCGGCTAATTTATGTAAACTTGTTACATAAACCGAGCCGAACGCGTAATATACGTAACGGGTATCCGTAAGAGCCATATACAGGTTTCCTAAGTTAATATGCTTCAAATATGTTGTAACATCAGTAGGATGTCTTTCGTTATGCCCCGAACTAATTTAAACACAAACTATGCCCCGTAGGGGTAGTTTGGTCATTTTAAAGTTTGTAAAAGCGTTTATATGTTCAACTGAGTTACAGGTCTGATGTAAACAGCAAACATATTCATTTTGATGTGTTATAACAGTAGGCTAAGGCATATATGTGAAATTTATCATATTTAACCAAACTATGCCCCGTAGGGGTATTTTGGTAATTTCACATAAGCCGCAAAGCTCAAAAACGAAGTCTGAGTCTATTAACCTTTGCTTACTGTTAAAATATCATAATTTTCCTCATATATCAGTAGGTATCAACCCGGGTATGTCTAATATGATTCTAAGACACACTATGCGTTAAAAACGCTAATTATGGCGATTAAAGGCCATTTCCGGGTTTCATACTTAAATCTGATATTTTTATATTTCCAGAAGGCTTAAAATAATTTATTTAACATATGTGATCAGTAGCAAAAGGTTTGGAGTCGTTTAGATAAGTAAAACTCATTTTATGGCCCGTAAGGGCAAAACCGACAATTAACGGGTTAAGCCTATGACTATGAGTTATGCTCGTCCTAAAATTAATTAAAAATCTTTAAAATTCCCAAAATAATATATTACATCAGTGGGTAATTCGTTTGATACCAAAAAGTATGTTTAACTAGGCTATACGCTAATTACGCCATTATGTTAACATAAAGCATTAGTTTTGCGATAATGAGCATAACTCTTAATCTACAAGTCAAACTGATGTCAAACTTTGCATACAAGTCTATATATCAGTAACTAAGGTTGCTACACTTTTACATCTTCATAAATCATGTTTTAAGGTAATAAGGGCATAACGGTCAACATATGAACAATTAACGGAAACTTGCATATTAATTGGATAACTAATGAACCGAGGTGCATGATCACAGAGGGTTGTTCTAACATGTAACCTAGTCCAATTAAAGCTCTGAGGCATTTCTAAAATATGCCTAAACGGGTCAGAACTGAAAGTCAAAGTGAAAGTCAAACTATGTGACTTTCGGTTCCGAACCGGGTCTAAACAGGAAATAGTCGGGTGGAACAGGTTTGGACATGTTCTTACACTAATTACTAAGTTATAACACTAATCAAACAGGTTATATATGATCTAGATAGCTAATTATGCATAAATGACCTCTTAATAATTTTGTTGACTTTTTAAGTAAAGGTTTGACCCGACATTTGACCTGTTTAGGATGGTGATCAGGGGAAACCCTTTTGGGGTTTTATTACCCACATAAATACCATTCTAAAACTACTTTTAATTCGAGATAAGACTGAGTCATTAGTGACTAATCTCGAAGTCAAACCGTAATTACGACGGTTTGACTTTTAGCTAATTAACTAAGCTAAACTCAAACAAGAAAGGATTAGAACACTTACAAGGGTCCTATGCACGACTTATGATCAGTTGGGAGAGTTCCTTAGCTTCAGAAAGGCTCCAGATGATCAAATGAAGGTGTGAGAAAAATGGTGAACTTGGATGGCTATTTATAATGGTTCCACACACCATAAATCTTTGACAACTGAGTCTATGAGTGCCCACAATCATTTGACATGTGTCCTAGGGGCTTAGGGGACGTCTTAGGGGCCAGGAGAAGTGGAAAAACGAGTTGAGATCGCGAAAATACGAATTGGCAGACCACCAGCGATTTTTTCGGAGCTGGGCACACCCTCGCGTAGCGCGAGGGTCCCGTCGCGCAGCGCGACCCCCTACCAGATCAGATTATTGGATTTTGTTTGCGATTCAGCCCTTGTCTCTTCAAAACTCGAATAGTTACTGATTTATTGCACTTTAAACCTCCACAATTTATCTACTAAGGTCTAAAATCATATACCCACTTTGCCAAGTCCCCGGGTAATTTTATTTTCACCCGAAAAGTCCTAACTTTCGACGTTTACGCTTTAACGCTTCGCACACGAATTTGATCATATCTTTCTCATACGTTAACGAAACTTTATGAAATTTTTATGGTGTATTCTCATGAGCATAATTAATATTTACAAAGCTTCGGGTTTGTCAAAAGGTCACTCAGAGGTATAAATTAAACATGTTGACACATTTGGTCCCTGTAGTTTGAAATTACTCACTTTAAGCTTCGTATGATCCATGATTTATTCGTTTGAAGGTATGAGCATCTTGTAGGGTTAAAATACAATATGTTAATTCACTGTTGACACTTAGAATACGTATATTTACATACTTTCCACGTTTGTCAACTTTAGTCCTTCCATAATATTTCTTTCACACGTTTAAACTTTATGACACGTGTCAACATATTATAGGACGTGAATTTCCGAGGTGTTACATCCTCACCCCCTTAAAATAAATCTCGACCCGAGATTTACTAAAATAAGTAAGGGTACTTTTCTTTCATCGTGGATTCAACCTCCCACGTGTATTCGGGACCCCTACGGGCATCCCATTTGACCTTTACAAAAGGTATATGCTTTCTTCGAAGCTTCCTTACCTGTCGATCTTCAATCGACAAAGGTTTTTCCACAAACGTTAAGGTCTTATCTATTTGCACATCTGTATGTGGCATGACATGTGAATCGTCAGCGGAACACTTCTTTAGATTGCAGATGTGGAACACATTGTGAATTCCACTGAGTTCTTCTGGTAAGTTCAACTTGTAGGCAACTGACCCGACACGTTCGATAACCTCGAAAGGTCCTATGTATCCCGGGCTTAGTTTGCCTTTCTTACCAAATCGCATCACCCCTTTCCATGGTGACACTTTAAGTAGGACTTTGTCACCTACTTCGAAGTGAAAATCCTTACGACTTGGATCCGCGTAACTCTTCTGCCTATTCCGGGCAGCTTGGAGATTGTTACGAATCTGGACAATCTTGTCCGTCGTTTCGAACACGATCTCTGGTCCTGATAACTGGACTTCTCCAACTTCCGCCCAACAAACTGGCGATCTACACTTTCTACCGTATAATGCCTCAAAAGGCGCAGCCTTTATGCTGGTATGGTAGCTATTGTTGTAGGAGAATTCGATCAATGGTAGGTTCTTATCCCAGCTACCTCCCAAATCGATCGCACATGCACGTAGCATGTCTTCCAACGTTTGAATAGTACGCTCACTCTGACCGTCTGTCTGAGGATGGTAAGCCGTACTAAAGTTCAAACGTGTGCCCAAAGATTGTTGGAAACTCTTCCAAAAATGTGACGTGTACCTAGTATCCCGGTCAGAGATAATAGCTACAGGTATGCCGTGTAGGGCTACAATCTTATCAACATATAACTGGGCTAACATATCGGAGCTATAAGTCTCCTTGATGGGTAAGAAATGAGCTGACTTAGTCAGTCGGTCAACTATAACCCATATCGTATCATTTCCTTTCCTTGTCTTGGGTAACTTGGTAATAAAATCCATAGTTACCATCTCCCACTTCCACGTAGGAAGTTCAGGCTGTTGTAGCAAACCTGACGGTTTCTGATGCTCGGCTTTGACTTGCGCACATGTCAAGCATTTTGCTACATGGGCGGCTACAGACTTTTTCAAGCCTATCCACCAATAATTTGCCTTTAAATCCTGGTACATCTTATCAGCTCCAGGATGAACGGAGTATTTGGAACTGTGGGCTTCTTGGAGGATGACATCACGAAGTCCTCCAAAAATTGGAACCCATATTCGTCCATTTAATCGCAGAATTCCGTCCTTGCTAAGAGTTAACTGCTCCTCAGTTACTCCTAACTTTTCATTAGGATAGTTAGCTTCCAACACGGCTTCCTTCTGTGCAGCTAACACCCTTTCTATCAAACTGTTCTTTATTTCCATGCGCTTGGCATTGATCCGAATGGGTTTAACCCTTTCCTTTCTGCTCAAGGCATCAGCGACTACATTCGCCTTGCCGGGATGGTACTTGATTTCACAATCATAGTCATTCAAGGTTTCCATCCAACGGCGTTGCCTCATGTTTAATTCCTTCTGATTAAACAGATGCTGGAGGCTCTTGTGATCAGAATAGATCACAAACTTGATTCCATAAAGGTAATGCCTCCACAGTTTTAGTGCGAACACAACGGCACCCAATTCCAAGTCATGGGTGGTGTAATTCTTTTCGTGCACCTTTAACTGTCGTGATGCATAGGCAATCACCTTGCCTTTCTGCATAAGCACACACCCCATGCCAGTGCGTGATGCATCACAATAAACTACGAATTCTTCAGCGCCTTCAGGTAATGTAAGCACAGGAGCGTCGCTCAACTTTTGTTTCAAAACATCGAAGGACTCTTGCTGCTTAGGACCCCAAACGAACTTTACTTTCTTCTTGGTCAGAGAAGTTAGGGGTGCAGCAATCCTTGAAAAATTTTCAATGAAGCGCCTGTAATATCCTGCCAATCCCAGGAAGCTACGAATCTCCGTAGGTGTCTTTGGCTCTTGCCAATTCATAACAGCTTCAACTTTAGCGGGATCCACCTGGATACCACGCTCACTAACCATGTGTCCAAGAAATTGGACTTCTCGTAGCCAAAATTCACACTTAGAGAATTTGGCGTAGAGCTTCTCCTGACGTAGAAGTTTGAGAATACAACGAAGGTGTTTCTCGTGGTCAGCTTGACTCTTAGAATAAATAAGGATGTCATCGATGAAGACGATAACAAATTTATCTAAGTAAGGCTTGCAGACGCGATTCATGAGATCCATGAACGCGGCTGGTGCATTAGTGAGCCCAAAAGGCATCACTAGGAACTCGTAGTGACCGTATCGAGTCCTAAATGCAGTCTTGTGAACGTCTTCGTCCTTAACCTTCAACTGATGGTAGCCTGACCTCAGATCAATCTTTGAGAAGTAACTTGCCCCTTGAAGCTGATCGAACAAATCGTCGATCCTGGGCAATGGATATCTGTTCTTGATCGTGACTTTATTAAGCTCGCGATAGTCGATGCACAGACGCATCGACCCATCCTTCTTCTTGACAAACAAGATTGGCGCTCCCCAAGGAGATGAACTAGGTCGAATGAAACCCTTAGCCAGCAGTTCATCTAGCTGCGCCCGTAACTCCTTCATTTCGGTGGGTGCCAATCTGTATGGTGCTCTGGCAACTGGTGCCGCTCCGGGAATGATATCGATCCTGAATTCGACTTGTCTATCTGGTGGTAGGCCAGGTAGATCTTCAGGAAACACTTCTGGGTATTCAGAAATGACAGGGATGTCTTCTAACTTTGGTTTAGGTTCCTCCATAATCACTTGCGCCATGTAAATGACACATCCCTTCTTCAAACACTTGGAAGCCTTGAGCATAGTCACGTGCTCAGGTAGTCCATACTGGGTATCTCCCCGAATGGCAAGTGACTCACCAGACGGAGTCTTTAGCACTACTTGCTTCATGTTACAGACAATTTGGGCCTGGTTATGAGATAACCAGTCCATACCCAGAACAATGTCAAAACCAGCCAATTTAAACGGAAGTAGAGACAGAGGAAAAGAATGGTTCTTAATGGATATAGTACATCCATCTAACACAGTAGAGACGGTTTCTATGGTACCATCTGCTAACTCTACCTCATAGTTTACGCTTAGGGTTTTGACAGGTAAATTCAACAATTTACAAAACTTGTGATCTACGAAAGACTTATCTGCGCCTGAATCAAAAAGTACTCTTGCAAAGACATCATTTACAAGGAATGTACCTGTTATGACATTATCGTCCTGCACAGCTTCTTTCGCATCCATTCTGAAGACTCTGGCGTTAGTCTTCTTAGCCTCCTCAGGCTTCTTGTTGTATTTTGGGCAGTTAGTCTTTATGTGGCCCTTTTCATTGCAACGGTAGCACGTTGCATCTTTCATCTTCTTGCAATCCAAGGTTTTGTGTTCCTTGGACTTGCACAAACCACAAGCAAAAGACCTCGACTCGTTATTCGAGTTTGATTCGAGTCTGCACTTTCCAAAGTGCTGTTTCTTGCAAGTTTTGCATGTGGGCTTCTCTCCAGAACGATGCCCATCCTTCTTCGAATCCGATCCCTTCTTGTGATCACCGCTCCCACGGTGCTTCTTGTTCGACCTACGCGAACCATCATCTTCTCGCTTCCTCTTCTCAGCATCCTTATTCCTCAGCGATCTCTGCCGGACCACATCCAGAGTGAGGGATAAGGAAAGGTCAGTTACAGACCTGAAGGTAACTGGCCGAGAAGCTTTTACACTGGCCTTGATCTCGGGTTCTAAACCACCAATAAAGCGAGCGATCCTTTTTGGCTCAGGGGTTACCAGGTAGGGAACCAACCTGGACAGCGTATTGAAGCTTGTCAGGTAAGCTTGGCAGTCGAGGTTCTTCATCACCAATGATAGGAAGTCATATTCTATCTTTTCCACCTCATGTTGAGGGCAGAAATTATCTTTGATCAGGGCAATGAATTGATCCCACGTCATGCTATACAACGGGATCTTTCCGGAGGCCTCCATCAGAGATCTCCACCATGCCAATGCTTCACCTTTGAAGGACTGTGACACAAACTTAACTATATCCCCTTCAGCGCACCCGCTGATATCCACCACCGTGTCCATTTCATCCAGCCATGTCATACAGTCGACGGCCCCTTTTTCCCCAGTAAAATCCCTGGGTTTACAAGACACGAAGTACTTGTAAGTGCAACCCTTGTTACGGGGTCCCTGATGCAGTACTATATGCTGGGATGGGTCACTTTGATTGTTGGTGGACTGACGGTCATCACCGTCTTTCTTGGGTCCATTTTTCTTGGGAGGAGGCTTGTTATGAGCCTCAGAATGTGTCATGGGCTTTGAATGTGATGCTGAGTGGGTCCTACTTCGAGTACCACTGTATTCTTCATATTGCCTATCCAAGGCCTGAGTAACAGCGCCATCAATAATCGCTTTTAGTTCGGCACCTGTCAATGTAATCTGGGCGTTCTCATTTGGCGCCACTGGATGGCTATTGACTTCATTAGAGTTAGCCATTTGTATTGAACTGTTACAGAAAACAAGAACAATATTTTATTTGGAAGTTTATTATGGAATTACCCCTTAGGGTAACTCGTTAACCATGGTAACAGAGACCATATTTGGTTAACTTATTAATCGTATTAATTTAGGATTTCAATTAAAATTTATCCTAAACATTAACAATAACATTATATATTAGCACATAAGGCTTGGTCACATGGACAATTTAAATTTTAAGCTATGATTTCAGAGAATCAAGGCTTTTAAGGTTTGAACCTAGTTCATTACCTTTATTAGACAGGGAGTCATAGCTACCACTGTCTTTTGGCTCATGTAGAAATGAGCAAGGCCCGTAGGCACTATTTTACCACGTATGGTTAAATATGATCATCTTAATTGATGATGTAAATCCAGGATTCAGAAATCATTAAACTGGATTAGGAATCTTCTAAAGAATCCCTATTCATTTAAGAATGACATGTGATTTTTAACGAATCACTTCTGCCAGGAGTGTTAACATGTTTTAAGATGTTAACAGGGATTTGAATCTTTTAAACCGGTCTTACCATTTTGGCCCGGTCTTATATTTGACACGAGGCTAGGTTTCACACTTAAAGATTCTTAATTAAATAATTACTTAGGCAGATTAAAAGGAATGATTTTAATTTATTTATTTCATTTATAATTTATTTATGCACAAATGGCAAACATGAAATTTATAAAAATAACACTCCATTAAGTTATACAATATTACATATTGCCCTAAACGGGTCTTTCACACGTGAAGTTTGCTCACGCAGGAGCTTAATTATAGAAACATGCCCACGCAGGGGTCTTACAGAAGACATGCCCACGTAGGGGTCTTACAGAAAACATGCCCACGTAGGGGTCTTACAGAAAGACACAAGTCCTCGTAGGGACTACACACCAACAATTGTCCACGTAGGGACTAAACAAACATAAGTCCACGCAGGGACTAAACATACAACATACCCTCGTAGGGGTTTATGGAAGGATAGACCCACGTAGGGGTCAATACACACAATAAACATACACACCCACGTAGGGGCTTAACAATCAAATATGCCCACGCAAGGGCTCAACAACAGCTGAGAGGATTTAATAATCCTTCTTGTTCTTCCCCTTGATTAAACCTATTAATCCCTGGAAGAAACTCTCCGTCTTCTGGCGGTCACGGCGAGACTCCCGTTCAACCTGACCCAATCTATGTAGAATTTCCTCCCGTTCTGGGGGAGAAAATCATGGCGGCTGCGACTGCGCTCGAATGATAGGCCTGGGAGGTATTGGGTACCCCTGATTCGGGTAGCTTACCCCCCATGGATCTCCGTAGGGTCCTTGGGCATTGAGGGCGTTATAATTTGCCGCTTCCATATAAGGATCTGCCTCAGCGTATCCGTAGTTGTGGTAAGCTGGTGGCTCAAACGGGTTGTAATTACTTGGACCCGTGTATGTTGGTATTGGGTTCTCAAAACCCATGGGCGGTGGCTGTTGAAAAGCTGGCTGCGAAGGCCCACCCATTTGTGGGTCCTCCTGATGAGGCGGGTAGTGACTTGCACTTGACTGTCGTGGGGAGCTAAAATGAAAGTCCCCTGGTCGCACCGACATACGGGCACCGGTTCTTCTACGCCTTGGCGGTTGAGGAGGTGGTGGTTGAACTGGTGGCGGTGGAGGTGGTGGCGTAACTGCCACAAACCGGTGATCCTCTGATGAATCTTGATGATGCGGCTGTGGCTGTGGCTCCTGGTGCTGCTGAGAATGCTGCTGCTGATGCTGCCCATGAGACGACGAGTGGTGTGATGGTGTATAATACCACTGGTGTTGATCGAATAGGGCTTGGAAACTATCTGGACCACCGTAGGGTGATCCGTGGAAGGACGATCCATCAGAAATTTCGATGGGGTGGTTCGGAGTACCACTCGCTGGCATGACGGGGTCTGTATCCTCGTCCATATCATCCGCGTGATCCCCGGAAAAGTGGTCCTCGGGTCCCAGTGGGTTAAAACCCACGGGTTCCGGTATGAATCCTACTGGGTTAAACTGTCACCGAAAGATAGGTGTAGGGTCTCCATATGAATGATGGGATAGTGATCTCTGCAGCGGTACATATGAGGGCTGTGGATTGTTCGGCTCGTAAGGGTTAAGAGCGGGCGGAGTCGAACTATGCGAAACCGACCGCCTGGCCGGCTCGAACTGGTTTCTTCGATTCTCCCGAGGGTCGTCACTCTCGGTGTTTGATGGAGCTCGTCTTCGTGAAGATCCAGCTTCATGATCGTTGGGGGCGGTAACTGGCCCCTTTCCACGTCCTCGTGTTCGGAAGAATCTCGGAGGCATCTTTGTTATTCCTGTCAATAAAGCATGAGATAACAATAACAAAATATAAAATTTAAAAGACAAAACAAATACCGAAAAGGTGGAATTTGTCCTAGGTTATAAGTCTAGACTCAAAAATTTAGATATGTGCAATTGTGTAACTGAGATTAAACACAAAAGGCTAGTGTTTAATTCACTCAATGTTGGCTCTGATACCAACCTGTCACACCCCGATTTCCACGTGTCACCGGTGGGCCCGGTGGGGGAGTATCGTGACGTGGTTGGCAACGTAATAGTCAAACAACACAATATAATAATGCACAGCGGAAGCAAATTTAAATAAGATACAACCGAATTTATTTATTGTAAACAAGTCACAATTATCCGGTGTTTATCCACAGTAGGATCGAATAATAAAAATATTGTTTATGGTTCAACAGACATCAGCATCTTAAGTTTGCGAGACTTCTAGTGATGCTTAGGAGAATCCCAGCCTATTTCGCCTAGTACCTGCATTTAATCTTTTTGGGAAAAATACGTCAGTTTACACTGGTAAATACATTCAACTGACTCATTTTGAAAATGATTGAAAATTTGTTTGGATGCACATGGCATAAACATTTTATTTAACTTGGGAGAATTATTTAATATGATAATCTTGTGAACGAATTACATGTTACTTATGCGTTCAGTAGCCCGGAACGTATCCGGGTTAAAGATCAATAGACACACCACTTTTCGTGAGTTATACACGGGAGTACGCCTACACCCCGTGCTCAGGTCGTGGCCATCTCGTAAGATAATGCCGAGGATATCCGGGACATGGTCATTAACCCCCCAAAGGCTGTAAAGTAAACACATCTATTTAAAACGAGCCAATCAAATTATTCAATTAACCACTAAGCGTGGAAGATTTGATGCCCGATCAAGCGGTACGCTATGTACCGTAACCCAAGCCCGTATAGGGAAAATAAGTTAAAAGTATTTACCTTGATGCAAAGTATAGTCACAATAATCAAATAGCAGGTAGCTTTTACTGTTTCTCCTAATCTGGAACGAAGGTTAAATATAACCTATTAGAATCCTAGCGGGTCTTTAATTATGCTTAAGCTTAGACCGGCTAGTTTCAAAGATACGGTTCGTACGCACGATTAAGCGAAGGCCGGATAGAATGTGATTCAGACCCGACAAGTTTGAAGACTTGTTTAATATGGGTTTATTATTCACATTCTGGATTTTGAGATAAAACCGATAAGGTTTGACCCGTTTCGGCTAATTTATGTAAACTTGTTACATAAACCGAGCCGAACGCGTAATATACGTAACGGGTATCCGTAAGAGCCATATACAGGTTTCCTAAGTTAATATGCTTCAAATATGTTGTAACATCAGTAGGATGTCTTTCGTTATGCCCCGAACTAATTTAAACACAAACTATGCCCCGTAGGGGTAGTTTGGTCATTTTAAAGTTTGTAAAAGCGTTTATATGTTCAACTGAGTTACAGGTCTGATGTAAACAGCAAACATATTCATTTTGATGTGTTATAACAGTAGGCTAAGGCATATATGTGAAATTTATCATATTTAACCAAACTATGCCCCGTAGGGGTATTTTGGTAATTTCACATAAGCCGCAAAGCTCAAAAACGAAGTCTGAGTCTATTAACCTTTGCTTACTGTTAAAATATCATAATTTTCCTCATATATCAGTAGGTATCAACCCGGGTATGTCTAATATGATTCTAAGACACACTATGCGTTAAAAACGCTAATTATGGCGATTAAAGGCCATTTCCGGGTTTCATACTTAAATCTGATATTTTTATATTTCCAGAAGGCTTAAAATAATTTATTTAACATATGTGATCAGTAGCAAAAGGTTTGGAGTCGTTTAGATAAGTAAAACTCATTTTATGGCCCGTAAGGGCAAAACCGACAATTAACGGGTTAAGCCTATGACTATGAGTTATGCTCGTCCTAAAATTAATTAAAAATCTTTAAAATTCCCAAAATAATATATTACATCAGTGGGTAATTCGTTTGATACCAAAAAGTATGTTTAACTAGGCTATACGCTAATTACGCCATTATGTTAACATAAAGCATTAGTTTTGCGATAATGAGCATAACTCTTAATCTACAAGTCAAACTGATGTCAAACTTTGCATACAAGTCTATATATCAGTAACTAAGGTTGCTACACTTTTACATCTTCATAAATCATGTTTTAAGGTAATAAGGGCATAACGGTCAACATATGAACAATTAACGGAAACTTGCATATTAATTGGATAACTAATGAACCGAGGTGCATGATCACAGAGGGTTGTTCTAACATGTAACCTAGTCCAATTAAAGCTCTGAGGCATTTCTAAAATATGCCTAAACGGGTCAGAACTGAAAGTCAAAGTGAAAGTCAAACTATGTGACTTTCGGTTCCGAACCGGGTCTAAACAGGAAATAGTCGGGTGGAACAGGTTTGGACATGTTCTTACACTAATTACTAAGTTATAACACTAATCAAACAGGTTATATATGATCTAGATAGCTAATTATGCATAAATGACCTTTTAATAATTCTGTTGACTTTTTAAGTAAAGGTTTGACCCGACATTTGACCTGTTTAGGATGGTGATCAGGGGAAACCCTTTTGGGGTTTTATTACCCACATAAATACCATTCTAAAACTACTTTTAATTCGAGATAAGACTGAGTCATTAGTGACTAATCTCGAAGTCAAACCGTAATTACGACGGTTTGACTTTTAGCTAATTAACTAAGCTAAACTCAAACAAGAAAGGATTAGAACACTTACAAGGGTCCTATGCACGACTTATGATCAGTTGGGAGAGTTCCTTAGCTTCAGAAAGGCTCCAGATGATCAAATGAAGGTGTGAGAAAAATGGTGAACTTGGATGGCTATTTATAATGGTTCCACACACCATAAATCTTTGACAACTGAGTCTATGAGTGCCCACAATCATTTGACATGTGTCCTAGGGGCTTAGGGGACGTCTTAGGGGCCAGGAGAAGTGGAAAAACGAGTTGAGATCGCGAAAATACGAATTGGCAGACCACCAGCGATTTTTTCGGAGCTGGGCACACCCTCGCGTAGCGCGAGGGTCCCGTCGCGCAGCGCGACCCCCTACCAGATCAGATTATTGGATTTTGTTTGCGATTCAGCCCTTGTCTCTTCAAAACTCGAATAGTTACTGATTTATTGCACTTTAAACCTCCACAATTTATCTACTAAGGTCTAAAATCATATACCCACTTTGCCAAGTCCCCGGGTAATTTTATTTTCACCCGAAAAGTCCTAACTTTCGACGTTTACGCTTTAACGCTTCGCACACGAATTTGATCATATCTTTCTCATACGTTAACGAAACTTTATGAAATTTTTATGGTGTATTCTCATGAGCATAATTAATATTTACAAAGCTTCGGGTTTGTCAAAAGGTCACTCAGAGGTATAAATTAAACATGTTGACACATTTGGTCCCTGTAGTTTGAAATTACTCACTTTAAGCTTCGTATGATCCATGATTTATTCGTTTGAAGGTATGAGCATCTTGTAGGGTTAAAATACAATATGTTAATTCACTGTTGACACTTAGAATACGTATATTTACATACTTTCCACGTTTGTCAACTTTAGTCCTTCCATAATATTTCTTTCACACGTTTAAACTTTATGACACGTGTCAACATATTATAGGACGTGAATTTCCGAGGTGTTACAGTGTACCAGGCATGGTGTATTGGTTCACAATCCCCTGGCCCTTACAAAACTCATAAAATGGACCAGGAGCTTAACCCACATCAGTATGTCTTCCATAATATTCATCGCCTCTATCTGATCTCACAACTTTAATCTGACGATCTAATTGCTTTTCAACTTCAGCCTTATAATCTTTAAAAGTTGTTAGAGATTCAGACTTTTCCTTAATAAGATACAAGTACATGTAACGAGAATAATCATCAATAAAAGTGATAAATGAAGTATGTCCGGTTATGCCAGCGATTTGGTAGGGACCACTAATGTCAGTGTGAATGAGTTCTAATAAATTAGAGCTCCTAGTGGCACCTTTCTTATTCGCTAATGTCATTTTACCCTTAAGACATTTGACACATGTTCTAAAATCAGAGAAATCGAGAGGAGGTAAGACTTCATCCTTCACAAGACGATTTAATCGTTCTTTTGAAATGTGGCCCAAACGCTGATGCCACAACATGGATGAAGTTTCTAAGTCTCGTTTCTCTTCCATCTTTGTGAGTGATTCATTAATGTTATATGACAACAAAGATTTGGAAAAGTTATCTTCTAGTTCTAATCTATAGAGACCACCATCCAGAATACCAGTACCATAAAGAACAGAATCATAAAGGATAGAGAGTTTGCGATGACCATGGGAAACAATAAAACCGTCCATGTCTAACTTTGGTCCTGATACAAGGTTCCGAGTTACCTCAGGAACATATAAGGTATCATAAAGTTTAATACATAAACCAGTTTTCATAACTAATTGTAATGTTCCAATGGCCTTCACTTCTAATTCTCGATCATCCCCAACCTTAAGCGTTCTTTGGTTTCTTTCCAGCTTCCGGATTGAAAGGAATCCCTGAGTAGAATTGGTAACATGAACCATAGAACCAGAATCAAACCACCAAGAATTAGCAGGAACACTTAAATTATAGGACTCAAGTATCATAAAATAATCGTTACCTTTCTTAGCCAGCCACTCCTTGAAGTCAGGGCATTCCTTCTGCATGTGTCCTGTCTTTTTACAGAACTTGCAGCGGATACTGCCTAAGGAGTTCTTAGAGCTGGAGGGTGCACTTGTATTAGGATTAGGATTAGGCCTTTGGACTTTTGAAGCATCCTTCCTTTGATGATTGTTCTTCCTCTTCTTAGAGTTGGAGGTAGTGAAGTTTGCAACATCAGTATGGCGATCCATCCTCATACGCTCTTCCTCCTGTACGCACATAGCGACCAGCTCACTCATCGTCCATTTGTCCTTCTGGGTGTTGTAATTGATCTTAAATGCTTCAAAGGACGAAGGAAGCGAAGTAATGATGAAATGAACAAGGAAACCATCACTGATTTCCATTTCCAGCCCCTTCAACTTATTGGCCATGTCGTTCATCATCATGATGTGCTCGCGAATGCCGCTCCTCCCATCATACTTAGTTGTCACCAGCTTGAGAATAAGAGTACTAGCGTGTGCTTTAGACGTCCCCTTGAACTGAGCCTCCACATGTTCCAAGTAGGTTTTAGCATCTTCAGAATCAGGAATAGCTCCTCTGATTGCATTGCTGATGGACTGCTTCATAAACATGAGAGACATGCGGTTACACCTAGTCCACTTATCATGAGTTAACTGCTCAGCAGCTGTACTTGTGGCAGTAAGGTCCGCTGGCTTATTCTCTCTTAGAGCATAATCAAAGTCCAGCAGCCCAAGAGTAAGCATGAGAGCATCCTTCCATGCAGCAAAGTTATCACCAGTTAAAGGTGGAATCCCGCAATTGGGCGCTGATAGTGGAAATAAGATGAGTAAGTTATGATACTAATGAAGAAATCCTAATGTGATCTAAGGGCACGTTAAACTAAGGCAGGCATAAATAATGACCATTTTACATTATGAAGTTGTGATATTGTCTATTACTAACATCAAAATAATAGACTTAGCTAAAAAAAAAATCTACTTAAACGAAGACAAAACAGCTTTGGCCAGAAGTGTATTCATTTAAGCATATGTGCAAAGTGTTTGTAACAAATCAGCTTTGGCCAGAAATTGAAACAATCACTTTAGTTATGCACTTGTTGAGTATGCCATCTATGAATGAATTAAATCAGCTTTGGCCAGAAATTAAGACATTCATGCTTATGATGCACACACAACATAGCTTTCGTAATACTTGAACGATAAGTAGATGTATCAAGTCAGCTTTGGCCAGAAATGATATATCAAAAGCTCATTCAAGTTAAGCTATTCTGGTTTTGCAAAACATTATCTGATTCTGATTAATTAACTAAGTAAATTACAAAACCATTTAAATTTTTTTAGACTTGTGCGATCCATTATGCCCAAAACTTGTGCGATCCATAAGGCCCAAGACTTGTGCGATCCATAAGGCCCAAAGTAAACTTGTGCGATCATTAAGGCCTTGTGCGATCCGTTATGCCTTGTGCGATCCGTTATGCCTTGTGCGATTATCTTATGCGATCAGATCATCTCTCATGTGATCTGATCTTGTGCGATTCAGTTGTTTATGGTTATAACAACTGAAAATTCGAAATTTATGAATTGTGATATACTTTCCTATTATAATGTTGATCTATTTTTATCATAAAATTTCGAAATAATGATCTGCTTATCCTTTTAACAGATTTCGAAAAATCCTTATTAGAAAAATAGATCAAAATCAGGAAAAACATATAACAATTCAAATCATACTCCAAAACCTAAAGGATATTTCGAATTTTAACTAAGAACATGATGAACCCTAAAATTAAAAAACATGAATTCTGGAACCCGAAACCTGAATTTTAAGGTTTTCTAAAACAGATTTCGGTCATAAAAACAAAACCCATTAGATTTCGAGTAAACATATGATTAATATATTCCGAAAACAGGGATTTCGAACATATACCCACTCGAAAACGGCTGTTAATTCATAAGATTTCAAAAAAATCCGTTTTCCAAGTTTCAATCCTAGAATTATGGATACGAAAACAGAACTGACTAATCAACATATGCTCTGATACCACATGTTGGATCAGTTCTGTTTAATCATGAGGGAAAACAGTAAAATACATACCTATCACAGCAGAAAGTGCAGTGGAGAATCCAGTAATGGAGTTCGACATGCTTGTCATCGTGATCTGGTTCCTCCTTAGGGTGCTGACTGATGATGGGGCTTAGAAATCGAATAGGGGATTCGATTAGGAGAGGAGGTCGAAATTATTGATGTTATGGCTAATGGGTTTTGTCTAATGTGTAACTGAGTAACCCTTTAACCTCCACATAGTTCTCCTTATATAAGCACCCAGGAGGAAACCTAATTAGTTACTAAGGGTAATATGGTCCATCAACAATTACCAACTAATTTAAATAATAGGTTATTATGTATATTTTGATCTTTATTATGTAAATGATTATGATGGCTATAGATTAAATATTAAACATAATATATATTTAATCTTACACATATTGTCTTGCAAAGCAAAGTATCATAAGGGTGAGGGGTATAGTAGCGGGGAGTATAAGTCACCGATCGGTGACTATACCGTGTGATTATGGGTGTTCGGTGAGGAGGAGAGAGGGTGGGGAATTCGGTGAGTGTTTACCGAAAAGGGGGGAGAGTGATATTGAGAAAATGGTGGGTCCCAATCCCTTTTAACCAATCACAATTTTTTTATTTTTTAACCTACTCAAACACCCTAGGGTGATTGACTATACCCCCTGATTGAGTGCAAAATGTGGAGTGAAATTGAGAGTTGACATGGCATAATATTATTGGGTAGGATTTCACTCAAACACCCTAAGGTGATTGACCATACCCTCCACCCTAAGTTGGTGGGTGTGCAATACTCGTATACATGTCATTTTTTTATATTTAATATTATGAGTAAATTACAAATTTTGTCCTTTATGTATGTCCCAAATTGCAGGCGCTGTCCTTTAAACCAAAACTTGACAGGCGGTGTCCTTTGTGTTTTTAAAATCTTGCACGTTTTGTCCTTTAGGCCAAACTCAGTTAGATTTTTTAGTTAAATCAGGATATTTTTGTAATTTTGGTAGGCAAATAAGGATATTTTTGTAATTTTACCCATTTAATTAAAAAATATGTTAATTAAATTAAAAAACCCATTTAAATAAGGATATTTATAAACCTTGCTCTCTTCACATCTCTCTCTTTTCTCTCTTTATCTCTCTCAGCCAACATCCACCACAGACACCACCACCACCTCCGGCGACCCCTCTCTCTTCAGTCGCCATCGTCCACCACAGACCACCACCACCTCCGGCGATCCTTTATCTCTATTAGCCCCCATTTCTCTCTCTCGTATTCCGACTATGAAGGCAGCAAATAGAGGTGAGATGGTTCACAAAAACAACAATGGTTTGAGTGGAGGTGGTGGAATACGAACCAACATCAGATTCCGACAAGATATTCAAGGTATGGTGATGAAGGATTCAGAGTTTTACAGATTGATTACAAGGCCTAGGGTTTCAATGGTAAACAGAACGACCAACGACGGCCGTCTCTCTGGTAAGAGAACCCTAGCCCCTTTATCATTTCCTCTCTCTTTCCCTCTCTAAAACCAGTCACCGGAGATGATAATGTTGACTGAGATGATGATGACGATGGAGAATGGCAGTGGTCGAGATGGGAAGATGAGGACAGCAGGTGGAGATTTGGTTGAGACGGTGGTGGGAGCCGACAACAGATGCGGCGCACAGGAATGGCAGTGGCGGACCGCCGGAACTCCAGTTCACGGTCTTGACAGTGGCAGCAGACATTTAAAAGAAACCCTCGGTCAGTAGTCGACTATTGTTTGCATTTTGTGGTTCCTTACTTTGTTCATGTGTTTAACTGTTTTGGTCAAGTATGTATATCCATCATTAAGCGTCTGCATTTTGTAAGAAAAATGTATGTTTTTATGTGTTTGATGATATTCTTGTAACAAGCTGTTTGATTAGATCTGAACATACGTCTGTTGATTAATTAGAATTG
This sequence comes from Helianthus tuberosus, assembly GCA_030545235.1. Classification (NCBI taxonomy): domain Eukaryota; kingdom Viridiplantae; phylum Streptophyta; class Magnoliopsida; order Asterales; family Asteraceae; genus Helianthus; species Helianthus tuberosus. The sequence continues at coordinate 1,586 of JARYGA010009863.1, read as the reverse complement.
AGATTTCTTATATAAGTCGTGGTGGTGATTTGAGGGTGGTGATTTGGGGTTTTTTTTATGAATGATGGTTATGTTTGGTGATGGTTATGTTGGGCGGTTTAAGGTGGTGGTGGTCGGAGAATCGATGCCGGAGAATTGATTGCAGGTGGTGGTGGTCGGAGAATCGATTTGGTTCTTCATCTTTTGGGTGTCATGATTGTTATGTTGGGCGGTTTAAGGTGTGTTTGATGGTGGCGGTAGTGGCGGTGGCGGCGGTGGAGGGTGGTGATGAAGGGTGGTGGTGATGGTGGCTAGTAATTTACTCAATAATATTAATATTAATAATAATAATAATAATAATATTTTAAATCTTTTTGTTTTATTTTTAAATAATATTAAATAAATGGGATAGAAAGACTAAAATGCCCTTGGGTAACCATATTTAACTAAAAAATCTAACTGAGTTTGGCCTAAAGGACAAAACGTGCAAGATTTTGAAAACACAAAGGACACCGCCTGTCAAGTTTTGGTTTAAAGGACAACGCCTGCAATTTGGGACATACATAAAGGACAAAACTTGTAATTTACTCTAATATTATCTTTAAACTTTGTAACAACAATTTCATCCAAGTTATAAATATGACAATGATTATTACATCTTTTTCTTAAACCATCATATAAAAACAAACACATAATGCACGAACTAATTACACATATTTTGATTAACCATTGGCATTATCATTAGAGTCATAACACTATTATGACTTCTTTGACCACATAACAACTATCCTTTCAACTCGTGTGAAAACATAAACATCCATGTGATCGTTTAATTCCTTTTGACCACATATTATACATGTGATTATTTTAATTCGTTAAAACACATAATTACCCATATGATGATCCTTTCACTCTCTATGATCACATAATTACCGGTGGCGGACCCAGTAATTATTTGCTGGGGGTGAAGATAAGGTGTTCAACCATATTTTCAAGGGGTGCGGTAGAGTTTTTTGCCTAAAACATACACTAAATTTTTTTTCAAGGTGTGCGGCCGCCCACCTTGGCCAAACTGGATTTAAATATTCCAAATTGACTGTTTTTTACCAATAATAACCCCAACTGAGTTTTTACTCCCGACAATGGTCCAACCTTTTTCGTTTTCTTTGTATAATGGTCCATCGTTAAAAATAACTTAACGGAGTTAAAAAAAATTTCCAAATTACAAACCGATGTTGTAGAACTTTTGATCAGAACGATGATACGGATCGACTGATGTAAAATTTACCTCGAAACCATGCTCCAAACGCCTTGATTTCTGTTAATTAGAAGTTTAAACATTAGAATTGAAGCACCGTTTTTGTCGTTCGAAGCACTGTTTCGAGGTAAATTTTACATCAATCGACTCGTATCCTCGTTCTGATCAAAAGCCCTAAAACATCAAAGCTAAAAATCAATGGAAACTGAATCAAGACTCAAGAACATACAACATTCAAGTCTCTTATTCAGAAAGAAAACATTAAATTATATCAAAATAACTAAACTTTTATGTTCTTCTGGGATTACAGACAGATTCATCATTCTTGAAGTCTATCCCCACAACCCAC
>JARYGA010009862.1:0-26888 GCA_030545235.1 Helianthus tuberosus | reverse complement strand
GCTTACGATGTGCTTTTCCCTTTTCACAAGCAACACATTTTTCAACCAACATAAAATCTTTGATTGGTAGATCACGGACCAGTTGACCTTTGGCAAGTCGATTCAAGTTCTTCATGTTCACATGCCCAAGGCGACGGTGCCACAGTAGACCATCGTGTTCTGAAATCTTCGAGAATAGGCAAGTAACTTCTTCACACGGTTTCTTGTTCATGTCGATTACATAAGCATTTCCTCGTCTCTCTGCTGTCATCAAAACCCAATCTTCAGGAATGACAATCCCTGGTTTTAGTACATAGCATCCTTTCTTTGTAAAGTGAACTGAATTTCCTCGATCACAAATTTGTGAGATGCTCAACAGATTGCGTTTTAGTTCAGGGATATAATTAACATTTTCGAAACTTAATACGCCGTTTTTCACTGTTCCTTTTAATGTGATTCTTCCTGATTCTCCTCCCGCAAAAGAGACATATCCCCCATCAAATTCTCTGACATTTACAAGTTGGGACAAGTCTCCTGTCATGTGCCTGGAACAACCACTATCCATGTACCAAAGTCGCACGGTAGTCCTCCACAGTTGTTCCTGCACGATTAGCGAGATCGGTTAGATTTAGAAACCCAGCCCATAGTGGATCTGGGTTTTCCTTATGCATCAATGTATGTTACTTTCTGCCAAACTAGATTGTCTTTATTCAAAAACTTTGATTTTTTTATTGACAGATTTGTGTGAACATGTGTTTGATGGAGCAGCTTCAGCTTTGGATTTCCAGTATTTATATGACCCCTTGTAATTGTAGTTTCCAAAAGATTTATATCGATTTCTTTGGAAATTATTTTGACAATTTTGATTTCTTTGTTTGGCTGCATTCCAGTCATGATCAGAGGGCTTAGCCTTACGATTGTTATTTTTCATTACCCCAAACTTAGCAGCTTTCACTGGCTCTGAATAACAAGATCGATTTGGCTTCGCCTTCTGATTTTGAGAATTCTTATGCCTAGATTGCACGCTGGAAAGTTGAACACAATTTCTTGCGATGTGTCCAGCAATACCACGGTTGAAACACGTTTTTCGTTTAAAGGTGTGAGTATTTTGATTTTTTAAAGTGTCGTTTCTGATTTTCTTTGTCTGTCTAGCCTGTTTGGCTTGCTCCTGTTTTGAGCGATTTGGTTCCTGCTGATTAGAATGTGCACAAGCATGAGATGTAGAAGGAGAATGAAGCTCATCCTTCTTACTGTGATCATCATTATTTTGAAAAGTCGGTGGTTCATTTTATGCTTTATTTTCAAAAATATTTGTTGGTGACAGTTTGTTTATTTCAACCTTCTTTTCTTTGTCAATAGATTCAGACTTAGTTTTAATTTCAGAATGAGTTGAAATTTCATCAACACATGTTTCTTCAACATATGTATCATGTGAATCCAACTGAGATTTGCTTTCAGCGGCGGTTTCCAATGGGGTCCCACTAGATTCAACATTAGGGACTCCCACTGAGACCGATACAGAAGAATAATCAGGATATTCTTGATTTTCTTGAGAAGTAGTTTCAGTGGTTTCACTGAATGTATCCAGAGGGACCTCACCTGCAACACTATCATCAACTGAAGGGTTAGAAGCAACACATTCACAATCATTAACTGAAAAACATTCACCAGACATATTGTTCATTGATTCAACACAAACATCATCAGTCTTGCCCAAAAAATCAGGCCCACTAGACGCAAAAGAAGCAAGCATACGAAAAATATTTTGTCCCAACACAAGACCAGAATCTGTTTCATCAAAATAAGTTTTAGAAAAATCAGAAACACTAGCTTGTTCTCCCTCAACACTTTCTTCACACTTTAAGTCTACTTTTTCATCTGCACATGTAAAGTATCTGTTAGAATCAACATTTCCTTTAGAGACAAAATTCATTAACGGAGCTGGTTGTTTATTGTCAATAAACTTGTTGTTGATTGATGACTTATCGGTTTTCGGGCCGTAAGTAATCTTTCCCTCATTCATTAACTCCTCTTCCATGTAAGGCATATAGGTGTAATTATGATTGTATGGAGGAGGAGTTTTATTGTATCTCAAACCTGTCCCTTTCTTTTCTTTGTACTCTAACTGAATATCACAAATGTCCTTGACCAATTTGCTGGAAGTGTCATATTTTTTAAAATTAATTTCATTAATCTGATATTCTAACTTGATGTCTTCTAGCTCCTTGGTCAAGTTATTAATCACCGCTTGATCATATCGATAGTTACAATTTTTTACGCTGATTTCTTCTTTTAATTGGATGATATCTTTCCTTTGGGCTTCAATTTTTTCTTTGTAAAGTTTTTCATTTTTAACCAAAGTAAAGTTTTTATTCTTTATATCTTTGTATTCTTGAATTAAATCAGTTTTATGTAACCTATATGCCTCAACTCTCTCTCTGCATTCAGGAGTACAGAAAACGGAACGTACCTCTTCAGCAGTAAGTCCATGGACGGGAGCTGACAGAATCCTAGTCATGAGAGCCATATTTTCAGCTGGAATCTCATCATCATGTGCGGAATTCCTTTCCTCGAAAGCTGAAGTCATGAAAGCAATGTTTTCTGATGTAGTCTGACTTTCTGGAGCAGAGATGTTCAAACGTTGAATTTCATCATTCCAGTCGAAATTGGCACTTGGTTGAACTACCAGGGCTGAGCTCTGAGTGCTTCCACTAGCAACTGCTAAGGAATCATTTGTAGTGACAAGAGCTCTTTCAGGATTTGGTGGAGCAGGTTGTGCCGGATTTTGTTCTTTATTGACACTCGGCTTAGTGCAATTTCACGCCAAGTGTCCCGGTTCATGGCAATTGTAACAACGTAACTTTAATGGTACACTTGCAAAATTTGAAAAAGGAGTATTCCACTTGTTTCTTCCAGTCTTGTGTGCAAACTTTTGTGCTCTGAATGCAGCCATAGCCATCTGCCTTTGTGCTCTGAATGCAGCCATAGCCATCTGCCATGTAATATCCATCTCCTCTACATCATCAGGATGAAATTGATATAGATCATTCATAGACCATCCAGGAGGTTGTATCTTTCCTGCAACGAAAGCATTTAAGCAGTTTATAACAGAGGCAGCAATCTCCAGATTTTCCTTGGAATGTTGTGACAAGAAAGTAATCAACTCACTTTTCGCTGAAGGAATAGCAGCATTTGATGGTACAATAGAAGAAGTAATCGATCCAGTATACTGAACATTTGCGGAAGCAGTGGTGGCCTTTTGAGATCCAATTTGAGAGATAAGTGCAGCATTGTTGTTGTTTGAAGCAGTGGAAGCAACTAAAAAACCTGCAGCCAGTATGCTAGACTTGTGGTTATTTTCCCTCTGTTTGTCATCCAACTCACAAGCCTTGATGTGAGAAATCATCTCAGTCAAAGAGCATCTTGCAAGGTCCTTGGTCCGTTTGATCATGGCGACGTGATTATCCCAGCTTTTAGGCAAAGCATTTAGAAGTTGTCGATTCTGAGCAGCTTTAGAAGGAAGGATTTCCTCCAAATCCATTTGTGTAACAATCTTCACGAATTGCTGAATCTGATTTTCAATAGACTCTCCGTAGACATAACTGAAGTTGTTAAAGTTTTGCCTTAACAAGTTCCTTCGACTCTCTTTCATGTCTTCATTACCCTCATAGACATCGATCAGTGCTTCCCACATTTCTTTAGCTGATTTTCAAGTGCAAAATCCCATAGCAATGTCTGATCCCAAAGCCATGGTCAGATATGAGGTTGCCCTGTTATCTTCCTCGATAATAGCAAAATCCTCTTCAGTATAGTCTTCATGAGGCTTCTTGATTTCAACTCCTGGATCCGAGGGTCGTTCATACATAATTTCCCTAGGACCTCTCAGAATACATCTCCAGATTTTAGGATCCTTGACTTTCACATGCTGTTCAAAACGCCACTTCCATTCGTGAAATTCATTTGCATCCATCAACCTGGGAATACGCATACTAGTTCCAATTTTTTAGTCCAATTCTTGTTGAGCATTCATGGCTGCCATGTCACCACTTAGATTATTTGTAGACATGTTTCTCAGAAAATGATTAATCAATTAATTAATTAATTATTGTTAAGTCCAAAGTCCAAGACAATTTTAGATCACAGTTCAAAACACGTTGCAGAGTTACGTTGCGACTCGAGAAAGTAAGTCGAGACGCTGGTTCCGAGTCGAGACAAGAAAATTGACAGCTCGAGACGCTGGTTCCGACTCGAGACTATAGCTGATTGCGAGTCGAGACGAGAGGATGGCAACTCGAGACTGTGAAGTCGAGACCTTGAAGTCGAGCCCAGTTGATGAAATGATGACTCGAGACTGTGAAGTAGAGACCTTGAAGTCGAGACCAGTTGTTGAGATGATGACTCGAGACTATTTCCGGTTGCGAGTCGAGATCAACAATTGACAACTCGAGACTGTCGCTGATTACGATTCGAGACCAGATGTTGACAAGTCGAGACAGTAGATTGTGAGTCAAGTTCCTGCAAAACAAACTGTGAGATAATTATAGCCAATATCCCTGATTTTCAGCAGCTTCCAAAATTCAAATATTTTTGAAATCTTTGAATTTTATCCTCAATAATCTTTCGAGAAATCAGCAAACACTATTCAGAAATTACACAAACCAAAATCAGCACTTTGAATCAATAATTGCGATGAACAGTTTGAAGTTTGTATGATCTGTAAACAAAAAACACAACCAAAACTGTACCATTGCAAAACAAACACTAGCAAACCAAGATCAGTAAAAATAAGGCTTTCTTGAATCCGAATGATATCAAAAACCAAACCAAGAATTGGTTTCTTGGCTCTGATACCAATTGTAAAACTCGTGAGGATCTTTCAATGATATCAAACAATAACTTATGTAAGTGTGGAAATCAAACACAAGTGGATTCAAGACCAAAAATAATCAAAACACTAAAAGTAATTCAAACAAACCAAGATATCTTGCATTCACTGATTGAAGGTGACAGATACAAGACACAAAATCGGTTTCGGCTAGCCTTCCTTGTTCTCTACAACTGATCAACCCCTAAACAACATGCAAGGGGTGATTATATACTACCCTAACTATATGGGCCGAACCCACTAATGACCCAGCCGAAACCACTACTTAACCCACTAAGATTTCGACCCAAAACATATAGCAAAACATTACAAAAACAACCCTTGAACTATGTAATCCTCTATGTATAAACCTTCAGGTTCCAACAAGGTGTCACCGGAATAGTTGGGGACTGTCACCGGAATAGTTGGGGATGGTGACCGGATAAGCGACGGGGGATAATAGTTGGGTTATAGATTAGTTTAGGATGCAGATAACGATTGACGCAAAAGAAATAGATGAAAACAAATCCGATTAGCGGTTCCGGGGTTGCCGAAAACCTGCCGGAATCCCGCCGGAATCTCGCCGGTAAAGCAGTTTTGAAAGTTTTAGGGACTTGACAATGTGGTGTCTAATATTTTTCAACTTGACAATAATAGTCCTTCTGGTCCTTCACTTTTTTAAACTTTATTTAGTACAAATCTTAAATTTAAACATTAAAATCGTAAAAAGTTTTATAGAAATTATTTTGTTTTCTAAATTTATTTAATATTTCTGTAAAAATTAAATGTAAGTTATAAAAAAAATTATTTCGAAAGGTTTACTGAAGAATAATGTGTTACAAATACAATAAACGATTAGTTATTTAGTTATGTCTTATTTGGCATGAAGTGTTGATTATTCGGGTGTTATTTGGTATTGTTTGTCGATTATTTAGATGTTAATTTGTTAGAAACTATGTCGATTAATTAGGCATTAATTTCGTTACTAAAATTATTACAAGTTTATAAAAATTGTAAAAAGTTTATAATATGACACGTATTATATATTAATTTTTGCAGATATGTCGTCAGACGAGGAGAAGTTTGGTGCGGGACAGGTGCCTGGATTCGATGATGTCACACCCCGATATTTCCACATATTACTGGTGGGCCCGGCGGGGAGTATCGTGAGGTAGTTGATATCATCATAGTCAAAATACACAATATAATAGCACAGCGGAAGGCTTGGGGAATAAACTATTACAAACCATAATGTCTGAGTGTTCGACGAAAGAATATAGAGACTGGATTGTAATAAGATCCACAGGCGGATCATAAATAAAATACAAGAAATGGAAAAATAACAGACTCCAGGTATCTAGGGATTTGCAAGATCCTCTTATATGACACTTAATAGCTCCAGCCTATTTACGAGAAGTACTTGTCAATCAATCTTTAGAAAATACGTCAGTTTACACTGGTAAATACAATTAACTGACTCATTTGAAAAGTATTTATGGAAATTGATTTAGGTGCACAAGGCACAAATCATTTACAACTTAGGACAATTATTTAAAGATAATCTTGTATACAGATTTATATGTTTGTCATACAATTGGGGCCGGTTGGAAGCCGGTCATGATTAACCGACTCACCACTTATAGAACCCATAAAGGAGTTATCCCCAACATGTGGGTTTATATTTTAGCATTTGCATCAGTCAGGTGCATGCCTACACCCCGTGCATAAGTTGTGGCCATTTTCAAACGAAATGAGCAGAGAGAATATCCAGGACACGGTCGAATTAACCCCCAATGTTTATGTTATCAAACAAGACAGATTAAAACGGATTATGTAAATTTATTAATCACAATCCGATTAAATGATTTCATACCCGACCAAGTGGTATTATTATAATACCATATCCCAAGCCCGTTTAAGGGAAAATAAGTTAAAAGTATTTACCTGAGCTAAACGTGAAAAGTAACTCAGCCGTAAAATCCTAAAGCTTTATGATGGTACCTTATACTGGATGCTACTAATCTGTATAGAAGGTTTAACAACCTATTAGGATGCTAACGGGTCTTTAATTAAGTCAAAGACTTAGACCGGCTAGCTAGGAAGAAACTTTACGGTTCTAAACGCAAGATTAAGTGGAGACTGGAATAGAATGTGGTTTAGACCCGACAAGCTTGGATACTTGTATAATATGGGTAAACTAAACACATTCTGGAATTTGAGCATTTAATGATAAGGTTAAACCCGTTTTGGTTATTTTACGTAAATTAGTCACATAAACCGATCCGAACGCATAAATACGTAACGGGTAACCAAATGAATTATATACAGGTCTTATTTGTTATTATGCTTAAGATATGTTAATACATCAGTAGGATGTTAACATATATGCCCAAAAAAGTGTTTAAAATCAATTTAAGTCCTGTAAGGGCATTTTGGTCATTTTAGTAATTATAAAAGGGATTTTATAACAAACTGAAGTTCTGGTCTTTGGTAATCAGTAAAAATATTTATTTTATCTCATTACATCAGTAATATATTACATATATGTGAGGTTTACCATTTATAGCCAAACTATGCCCTGATAGGGCATTTTGGTCATTTCACATTTGTTTTTAAGGACATTTTTGGAAACCTGAGTTTATAACTTATACCTACTGTAATAATATTGAAATTTGTTTAAAAATTCAGTAGGTAACAAGTCTTAGATGTTAAGTATGGTTTTAAACCATACTATGCACCTAAATAGTGTAAAACTCGCTAATTGACGATAATCAAGATGTTTATGTAAATCTGAGATTTTTATAAGTTTTAAATACTCAAAATAATTTATTTAATGTATAAAATCAGTAGGAAAAGGTTTGGCATTCAAATCATTTGTTAATCTCATTTTATGCATGAAAAGGGTATTATCGTCAATTACCGAATTACACAAGAACTCTATGATTTAAACAGATTATAATCTGACTAAAAATCTTAATATTCCTTAAAACTAATATCTTAACAGTTGGTAATGAGTTTTGGTTCAAAATCCAAGTTTAAACATGTCTTATGCAAGATATCGCAATTTAATTAACAAAAAGCTTCTAATTACGATATCGGACATAACTCCTATTTGAAACCAAGAACTGATGTCAAATTTTTGGGACAAGCTTATATATTAGTAGCAAAGGTTTTTGTCCTCTCACATTTCTAAAAATCTCACTTATGTGTCAAAAGGGCATTTACGGCATTTGTAAGCATATTAACAAACATGAGCATATAATTCAAACCAATAAGGACCAAGTAATATAAGTCCAGGAGGTTACACTACCATATAATATGGTCCTAATGGAAGCTTAAAACATGGAAGAATTAAGCTTTAACGGGTCAGAACTGAAAGTCAAAGCAAAAGTCAAGCTTTTGCGACTTTCGGTTATATACTGACCTTAAACTGATAATTGTCAGGTTAGACCTGATTAAACATGTTCTAATACTAATTACCAAGTCATTAGAATACTAAAATATAATTTAGAACCTCTGTTTTATTAGTTTAAATCATTTTTAAACTTTCTGTCCAGTTTGACTTTTTGACTAACTAGTTTGACCCGTCAATTAACTAGTCAAAAGAATAAATTAGGAGGTGCCCTTTTAAGGGTTAATCACCTACCTTAATATGGTTCCATAACCACTTTCTTTTCAATCAGTGGCTGGACTAATTATGATTAAACCGTAAGTCAAAGCTTAATTACGATATGTTTGACTTTTCGGTTTTTAAGCTAATTAAAAGGACTAAGCAGGGATTAAAACTCTTACTTAGGGTCCTTGCTATCTTTTCTACACTTGGAATTCTTCTCCTACTGCTTGCAAGCTCCAGAAGTGAGTGTTTTGAAAGTTATTGCAATTGAAGTGCATATGAACACCACACTAGAGCTCCTTATATACTAAGTTGCAAGCATTTGGATCATCTACAGCTGTTAAGGAGGCTCCTAGGATCACCCCAGGTGTCCTAGTGGTATCCTAAAACTGACAACAAGCCCCTGGTTTCAATTTGGAAGGATTTAAGGCGGTTAGTGAAGAAACCTGCAGCTGTCCAAAATTTCTGCCTAGATACAGGCTTTACGGACCATAAGTCTACCTCTTTACGGTATGTAACCGATATTGGAATGTATCGCCCAGGTAGCTATCATACGGACCGTAAGCCTTGGCCCTTGCGGTCCGTAAGAGGTTGATCAGAAACATGGTTTCTTTTGATCTTGACACTTTTGATACTTCAACTTTTATAATCATTCTTAATTATTTCCGAGAGCGTGTTTCAATACTATATGGTCTCGGATTTAGTAAAAGGTCACTCAGAGGCTTAAATTAGCATGCTGACACTTTTAGTCCCTTCGCATACAAAATCAAATGTTGTCAAGTTTAGTCCTTCGAAATAACTCGTTACCTGGTTAGGGTTTAGGACACGTGTCTTCATATGATTGGACACGTTTTTTACGTAGTGTTACATCCTCACCCCCTTAAAAGATATCTCGACCCCGAGATTTACTGGAATAAGTGAGGGTACTTATGTCGCATAGTGGACTCAACTTCCCACGTATATTCGGGACCTCTACGGGCATCCCATTTGACTTTTACTATAGGTACGTGTTTCCTTTGGAGCTTTTTAACCTAGCGATCCTCGATCGATATAGGTCTTTCAACAAACCTCAGGCTCTTATCAATTTGTACATCCTTATGGCATATAGATAGCGATTCATCAGCTAGACATTTCTTGAGATCACAGATGTGGAACACGTTGTGGATCCTACTCAGTTCCTCAGGCAAGTTTAGCTTATAAGCTACACTGCCGATACATTTGATAACCTCGAATGGTCCAATATATCTAGGGCTTAACTTACCCTTCTTACCAAAACGCATCACACCTTTCTAGGGTGATACTTTCAGTAAGACTTTATCACCCACTTCAAACTTTAGGGGTTTTCGCCTCTTATCAGCATAACTTTTCTGCCTATCTCTGGTAGCTTTTAGGTGATCGCGAATCTGGACAATCTTGTCCGCCGTTTCAAGTACTATATCAGGTCCTGATAACTGAGCTTCTCCTATTTCCGCCCAACAAACAGGTTTTCTACACTTCCTTCCATATAATGCCTCAAAAGGCGCAGCCTGAATGCTAGAATGGTAACTATTGTTATAGGAGAACTCGATCAAGGGTAGATGATCATCCCAACTACCTCCCAAGTCAATAACACATGCTCGAAGCATGTCTTCCAAAGTTTGAATTGTACGTTCACTTTGTCCATCAGTCTGAGGATGGTAAGCAGTACTGAAATTCAAACGAGTGCCCAAAGATTGTTGGAAACTTTTCCAAAAGTGAGAGGTATATCTAGTATCTCTGTCAGAAATAATAGTCACTGGCACTCCGTAGAGGGATACAATTTTATCCACGTACAATTGAGCTATCTTGTCAGAGCTATAAGTCTCCTTGATGGGCAAGAAATGTGCTAACTTAGTCAATCTATCAACTATAACCCAAATAGTATCGTTTCCATGTCTTGTTTTAGGTAACTTAGTTATAAAGTCCATAGTTACCATTTCCCACTTCCATGTGGGAAGTTCTGGCTGTTGAAGCAGACCCGATGGCTTTTGATGCTCTGCTTTAATCTAAGCACAGGTCAAACACTTAGCTACATGGGTGGCAATAGATTTCTTCAATCCCATCTACCAATAATTAGCTTTCAAGTCCTGATACATCTTGTCACCTCCAAGGTGAACCGAATATTTGGAGTTGTGAGCTTCCTGGAGGATTACATCTCGAAGTCCTCCATGAATGGGAACCCAGATTCTTTCATTTAGTCTGAGGATTCCATCCTTGCCAGGTGTTAACTGTTCAGCAATTACACCAAACTTTTCATATGGAAGGTTAGCTTCCAAAATAGCATCTTTCTGTGCAGCTAATAGCCTTTCATTTAGGCTATTCTTCAGTTCGATGCTCTTAGCATTTACCCTGATAGGTTTAATTCTCTCTTTTCGGCTTAGGGCATCGGCGACTACATTCGCCTTGCCGGGATGGTAGGGAATTTCACAATCGTAATCATTTAAAGTCTCCATCTAGCGGCGCTGTCTCATATTGAGCTCTTTTTTATTAAATAGGTGTTGAAGACTCTTGTGATCCGAATAGATCACACATTTTGTTCCATACAAATAGTGTCTCCATAACTTTAGCGCGAATACAACGGCACCCAACTCTAAGTCGTGGGTGGTGTAATTCTTTTCATGCACCTTTAGTTGTCGCGATGCATAGGCAATCACCTTGCCTTTTTGCATAAGTACACAACCCATACCGGTGTGTGATGCATCACAATAAACGACGAATTCTTTGATTCCTTCGGGCAATGTCAACACTGGAGCATTGCTCAATTTCTGCTTTAGAATTTCAAAGGATTCTTGTTGTTTTGGACCCCAATTAAATTTTATATTCTTACGGGTCAAAGAAGTCAATGTTGCAGCTATTCTTGAGAAGTCCTCAATGAATCTTCTATAATATCCAGCCAGACCCAGAAAGCTGTGAATTTCTGTTGGCGTCTTCGGTGCTTCCCAATTCATAATGGCTTCTATCTTAGCGGGATCTACTTGGATGCCACGTTCACTAACAACATGTCCAAGGAATTGGACTTCACGAAGCCACAACTCGCACTTGGAGAATTTAGCATACAGCTTCTCCTGTCGAAGCAATCCTAAGATACATCGAAGGTGCTTCTCATGATCAACTTGATTACGAGAGTAGATAAGTATGTCGTCTATAAAGACAATGACAAACTTATCTAATTATGGCTTGCAGACTCTATTCATGAGGTCCATGAATGTTGTTGGCGCATTAGTGAGCCCAAAAGGCATCACTAAAAACTCGTAATGTCCATACCTCGTTCTGAATGCCGTTTTAGGTACGTCTTCAGTTCGGACCTTGAGTTGATGGTATCCGGATCTCAAGTCAATCTTTGAAAAGAAGCTCACTCATTGGAGCTGATCAAATAAGTCGTGGATCCTGGGTAAGGGATATCGATTCTTGATCGTTATCTTGTTTAGCTCACGATAATCAATGCATAAGCGCATTGATCCATCCTTCTTTTTCACAAACTATATTGGAGCTCCCCAAGGCGAAGAGCTAGGTTGAATGAAACCCTTTTTCAGTAAGTCGTCCAATTGAGCCCTGAGCTCTTTCATTTCAGTAGGTGCTAGACGATAAGGAGCTCGTGCAATTGGTGTAGATCCTGGGAGAATGTCGATCCTGAATTCAACTTGCCTCTCAGGAGGTAATCCAGGTAGTTCATCAGGAAAAACATCACGATACTCAGAGATAATAGGAATATCTTCAATCTTGGGTTTTGGGTCGTTCACTAACACTTGTACCATGTAGATGACACATCCGCTCTTCAGACACTGCGATACTTTGAGAATAGACACATTGTTGGGCAATCCATACTGTGTATCTCCTTGGATGGTGACGGATTCACCAGAAGGGGTTTTGATAATAACTAGCTTTTTGTCACAAGCAATTTGGGCTTGGTTATATGACAACCAATCCATGCCCAATACTATATCAAAACCAGCCAATTTCATTGGCAGGAGGGATAGCGGAATAGAATGATTCTTGATGGATATGAAGCATCCATCAAGAAGAGTTGAAGCTGTTTCTAAGGTACCATCGGCAAGCTCTACCTCATATTTTATGTCTAGAGTCTTAATAGGCAGATTCAGTAATTTACAAAACTTATGGTCTACAAAAGACTTATCAGCACCTGAATCAAATAGAACTCTAGCATAATTACTATTAATGAGGAAGGTACCTGTTATGACGTTCTCGTTGTTCACCGCTTCCCTTGCATTCATTTGGAAAACCCTTGTGTTGGTTTTCTTCGCCTCCTCAGGCTTCTTAGCATTCTTGGGGCAATTTGTTTTGATGTGCCCCTTCTCGTTGCAACCATAACAGGTTGCATCCTTAATGTTCCGGCACTCCACAGTCTTGTGCCCCTTCTTTTTGCAAATCCCACATGGTTTAGCTTGTGGGTCTTAGTTGCACTTTCCAAAGTGCCTTTTGTTGCAAGTTTTGCATCTGGGTTTGTCAATTGACTGCCCTTTCTTAGAACCAGAGTTCCATTTGTTCTTCTTGTTTGATTGAGGGGACTTGTCTTCCTTCCTCCCTCTTCCTCTTCCCGTCATCTGTAGTTTTCTTTTCCCTACTCCTCACAATATCAAGAGTAAGGGACAGAGATAGATCCACAGCAGATCTATACATAGTAGGCTTAGAAGCCTTGACATTTCCTTTCACTTCGGGGGCTAAACCGCCGATGAAACGCGCAATGCGTTTGGGTTCAGGAGTGACTAAATATGGTACGAGCCTCGACATCGAGTTGAAAATGATTACATAGGACCTACAGTCCAAATCCTTCATCACTAAAGTGAGGAAGTCAGTTTCAATCCTCTCAACTTCATGCCGAGGACAATATGTGTCTTTCACAAGATCAACAAACTTGCTCCATGAAAGGTTATACAAATGAACCTTTCCAGTGGACTGTACTAACGCTTTCCACCAAGTGAGGGCATCGCCCTTGAAAGATTAAGACACAAACATAACTTTGTCTTCCCACATCCACTGATGTCAATCACAGTCTCCATTTCGTCTAACCATTTCATGCAGTCGATTGCTCCCTTTTCTCCTGTAAAATCCCTTGGTTTACAGGAGACGAAGTACTTATAGGTACAACTCTTTTTATACTTAGGAGTCTGGTTTAACACCACTTTTGGAGACTCAGATCTCTGATTGGATGAATGCTGAGATTAATCCCTTGTTGATGCATATGACTGTGATAAAGGTTTTGAGTGAGCTTTGGACCGAACATTACTCGGTTCCTTGAATATCTTATCTACCGCTTGAGCAACCGCGGTGTTAATCATGGCTTGCAGTTCAGCGTTTGTAAGATTTATACTAGCCTCATTATTGTTTTCTTCCCGTGGATGACTATTTACTTCATCAGATCCAGCCATGATTTGGGTACTATATCAAACAATAATGTTATATTTAAATTATGTAATAAATCATCACATTGATGATTAGATTGGTCATGGCATTATTAAACCATATAGACCATTTTAAGAAATAAATATCAATCAATGAAATATAATTCTTTATATTTATTAGACAGGGGAATATAAATCACCACTGTCAATATCATAGGAGACATTTTTATTTAGCACAAGGCTCGACTCGAAGGACATTTAGATAGCGCGAAAGGCTTTGTCACAGAGACGATTAGAATATAACCGATGATCTCCTGGATTAGCGATCTTTTAAGGTTCGAACATAGTTCCTTGCCTTATTGACAAGAAGTTTATAAAATATAACTATCATTGTCATTATTACACCTTTGCTTGTAAGCATACATCTCAAATGGATGTTTTAGGCGTATACATCGTGTTGATGTTTATTAGCCATGATTTATATAAATCATATAGGCTATGAAAGTGACTTGGGAAAGTCCAGGTACATTTGGAAGCTTGTGTGGTTTTTCGTACCACACAACCAGGAATGTTAACATGCTTTCAGATGTTAACAGGGGGTTATTTTCTTAAAAAGGTTGTACCATCATAGCCATTAATATGTTGGCTAGGTTATACCCTTAAGAAATTTTTGGCAGATCAATTTAAATTTGAAATGATATAGCGTAATGATGTAATAAAATACATATTTAAAAATAAAAAATAAACTTCATTAAATCATGAAACTAGTACAACGATGCCCTAAATGGGACTTGAAACAACACACTGCCCACGCAAGGGCTACAGAAATAGAGAATAAGTCCACGTAGGGACTTTGTACTTGAAAATAAAAATAATATCCTCGCAGGGACTTGATTAAAAGACAATACAAGATAAAATAAACAACTTCCTGCTTCTTCTTGCCTTTGATAAGATTCGCAAGGCCCCTGAGGAAGCTATTATGCTTCTTTTTGGTTTCATCGGCTTCTTTTTGGTTTCATCGTCTTCACGCTCAACCCGGCCTAACCTCTACAGAATCTTGATGTGGGGTAAAATACACATATTTGTCCCGTGTAAATTGTATAATTATTGTATAGTTTTTATTAGTTTTTATTTAGTTTTAGTATTATATTGTATTATTTTGTGCTTTGGCAGGTTCTGGTGCAAATGGAGCGAAAAAAGTAATAATTAAATAACTAGCTAGTTGAGCAGAGTGAGACGCCAGTGACTGAAGTAAAATTGCCACTATTTTCTGTGAGTGGGCCGAGTCTACCATCTCTATTCTATAAGTTGGATGACCAAATTGAATAAAGTTGAAGGTTGTTTAAAAATAGTGCATGAAACTCGAGGGACCAAATGTAGCAAATTTCTTAAAGTTGCAATTAATTGTCATTTATAAGACAAAACGAAAGAAAAAAATATGCAGATCTTATAATACCTTTTGACCAAGTGAATATATTATGGACTATTATGGACTTTTCATAATTTTCTTGTTGGGCCAGTATGTGCTCCAATTTGTCTAAGGATCCGAAATTATATCCTACAACAATTAGGATGAATTTAAGAGATATTGACGGCAGGAGGATATAACATAAAAACAAGGGGACAGCTAATGGGAAAAAAAGAGGGGGTCGACATCAGAAGGAACAGAAGGAGGGACGCACGTCAGGTTGGGGATGAATTCTTGGAGCTCCTTTGGCAAGGTTTAGAGCTACGGAATCATTAGGTTGAAGCAAGAAGCTTGGAGAGCAAGGAATAACCGGGTTTTGCCATTCGGTTTCTTTTATTTTCTAGTCTTTTTGTTTTAATTCAATGAATTCATTATTTGAATCTTGTTTGATTATTTTTGAGACTTTGTTCGTTATGATTCTTGGCTAGACTTCTTTAACTACCTAGGTTATGATAATGGTTTAATAAAGTTTGGATTTTTATTCGTTATTAATGTGGTTCATGGGCTTTCTTGAATTGTAAACGATTATGGAATTTTGATTTGGTGTATATGCATGCTTGACATTGTTTGATCGTTGATTATTGCTTCGTACGAGTCTTGGTGACGGTCTTTATCACATAATAGAGTCATGCTAGGGTTCTAGATTTAGGTGAGTTTCTATATCACGTTAATAAATCTTTAATCCTTTAAGGCGAAAATCTAGTAACCTTAGAAGTAATATTCGGTAATCTTATAAAATCAAGTGTTCTACTAATCTTGTCGCTATAAGGCTCGAGGTTGTTAATAGGTCTTGGTTTGGTTTATAGCTAGGTTAAGGTTTTGTAAGAAATCGGTCTAGTTCCCTAACCATTCTCTTGTCTATTAAACCAAGTTGAAACCCATAGTTGCCTTAGACTTTCGCGCTGTAAGGTAGATCGTCACATTAAGGCACTTTCAAGAAGTTAGAGGACTGTAAGAAAATCTAACAACCGATAGTCATAACAGCCTAGGTAGTGCCATAAGTTTCACCTCGAGAAGGGTTGAGGGGCTTAGTTGGTGTCTTAATAGGTTTAGCATTCAAAGATCCCGGTTCCATACCACATTACTTTCGGATAGAAATCCATTCCAAGTTAAACTTGCGTCTAGCCTAGGTAGTCTTCATCGCCACTGGTTTAAGTCTTCGTCCAAATTCACGTCTAGTTAATTTAGTTAATTAGTTTAATTTTAATTGCAATTTTAGGATATTTAGAAAACCCCCCGCAACATAAGTACAGTTAGAGTCCATGTCAGTCTAAGTCTAGATAGAGTCATTAACGTAATTAGAGAGTCTCGTGGATTCGATACTCGGACTTACTTAAGCTATACGCATTGACCAGTACACTTGCCGGTTGTGTGGTCAAGATTAGAGAGTCTTAGTTTTATAAACTTAAAATTTAGGTGTCTAATTTAGGGTTAATTTAGTTAATATTTATTTGACCACTTTTAGCACATCAAATCTCCTGAGTTTGCTCCTGTTGGGGAGGAGGAGGTTGCTGATATGATGGGTATTGATACCCTTGCACCGGATATCCAGTTGGGAAAACTGGTGGGTAAGAAGAAGGATAAAGTGCATTGCATTGTGCTGCAGTAAGGTATGGGTCATGGGCTCCATATTCCGAAGTGGTTGGATACCCATATGGGTTATACCCAGACGAACCTGGGTATGTTGGTATCGGGTTGTCAAAACCCACTGGCGGTGGCGGTGGTGCATGAGAAACTGGCGGAGGATTGACTTCCGGCACCGCGTGCGAGGGTCCACCCATTTGGGGGTCCTCGGGAATAGGAGGGTAAGAATTTGAACCATGAGGAGATGCGAACCATGGTCCCCCACGCACAGACATTCGAGCATTCCTCCTTTGCCTTGGTGGCTCGGGAGGCGGTTGAGGTGGTTCCTCAACTGGTAGAGGTGGTGGGGTAACCGCTTGAAGGTACGGTTCATTCAAAGGAGGTTAAGCAGGAGAATTATGATATGAAAAGGTGAATTCCCATTCATACTTTGACCACCATTCTTTAAATGGATCGGGCCCTTGGTACGGCGATCCTTGATATGGAGAACCGCTCGAGATACTGATAGGGTGGCCCGGTGTTCCGGTTTTCATTTCTGGGTCAGGGTCGTCATCCATTTCCATCTCCTGAGAGAAGTGATCTTCGGGTCCCAAGGGATTGAAATCAAAAAGATTGTTGACATAATCATTGGGATTGAATTGAGCTGGGGAATAAATGGAATCGGAGTGATGGAAAGAATGGGAGTGAAAGGAGTGGTGAGATTGGTCCGAATGATGTGATTCTTGAGAGTGATGGGAATGTTGGGGCTCGTTAGAAATGGGTAGCCCAAAGTATGGAGGATCAGATGGTGAGGATCCTAGTGAAACAGGATGCCTTGTTGGCTCGAAGTTATGGCTCCAGTGGTCCCGAGAGTCGGAACTGGAGAAAGTCGCTGACGAGGTACGTCGATGGGAAGGTTCTGCGTGGCATGATGGCCCTCCTCTCATTGGTCCCTTTCCTCTGCCTCTCACACGTGGCGGCATTTTTCAATTAGTTAACATGTCAAAATAAGTAAATATAATATAAACAATAAAAGGAAAGTTAAGAATAATTCCTAGGTCATTAGCCTAGACTCAGAAATCTAAGGAATGTGCTTATTGTGTCATTGAGATTAAACACAAAAGGTTAGTGTTTAATTCACTCAATGTTGGCTCTGATACCAACCTGTCACACCCCGATATTTCCACATATTACCGGTGGGCCCGGCAGAGAGTATCGTGACGTAGTTGATATCATCATAGTCAAAATACACAATATAATATCACAGCGGAAGGCTTGGGAAATAAACTATTACAAACCATAATGTCTGAGTGTTCGACGAAAGAATATACAGACTGGATTGTAATAAGATCCACAGGCGGATCATAAATAAAATACAAGAAACGGAAAAATAACATACTCCAGGTATCTAGGGATTTGCAAGATCCTCTTATATGACACCTAATAGCTCCAACCTATTTACGAGAAGTACCTGTCAATCAATCTTTAGAAAATACGTCAGTTTACACTGGTAAATACAATTATTGATTTAGGTGCACAAGGCACAAATCATTTACAACTTGGGACAATTATTTAAAGATAATCTTGTATACAGATTTATATGTTTGTCATACAATTGGGGCCAGTTGGAAGCCAGTCATGATTAACCGACTCACCACTTATAGAACCCATAAAGGAGTTATCCCCAACATGTGGGTTTATATTTTAGCATTTGCATCAGTCAGGTGCATGCCTACACCCCGTGCATAAGTCGTGGCCATTTTCAAACGAAATGAGCCGAGGATATCCAGGACACGGTCGAATTAACCCCTAATGTTTATGTTATCAAACAAGAAAGATTAAAACGGTTTATGTAAATTTATTAATCACAATCCGATTAAATGATTTCATATCCGACCAAGTGGTATTATTATAATACCATATCCCAAGCCCGTATAAGGGAAAATAAGTTAAAAGTATTTACCTGAGCTAAACGTGAAAAGTAACTCAACCGTAAAATCCTAAAGCTTTATGATGGTACCTTCTACTGGATGCTACTAATCTGTATAGAAGGTTTAACAACCTATTAGGATGCTAACGGGTCTTTAATTAAGTCAAAGACTTAGACCGGCTAGCAAGGAAGAAACTTTACGGTTCTAAACGCTAGATTAAGTGGAGACCGAAATAGAATGTGGTTTAGACCCAACAAGCTTGGATACTTGTATAATATGGGTAAACTAAACATATTCTGGAATTTGAGGATTTAATGATAAGGTTAAACCCGTTTCGGCTATTTTACGTAAATTAGTCACATAAGTCGATCCGAACACATAAATGCGTAACGGGTAACCAAATGAATTATATACAGGTCTTATTTGTTATTATGCTTAAGATATGTTAATACATCAGTAGGATGTTAACATATATGCCCAAAAAAGTGTTTAAAACCAATTTAAGTCCTGTAAGGGCATTTTGGTCATTTTAGTAATTATAAAAGGGATTTTATAACAAACTGAAGTTCTGGTCTTTGGTAATCAGTAAAAATATTTATTTTATCTCATTACATCAGTAATATATTACATATATGTGAGGTTTACCATTTATAGCCAAACTATGCCCTGATAGGGCATTTTGGTCATTTCACATTTGTTTTTAAGGACATTTTTGGAAACCTGAGTTTATAACTTATACCTACTGTAATAATATTGAAATTTGTTTAAAAATTCAGTAGGTAACAAGTCTTAGATGTTAAGTATGGTTTTAAACCATACTATGCACCTAAATAGTGTAAAACTCGCTAATTGACGATAATCAAGATGTTTATGTAAATCTGAGATTTTTATAAGTTTTAAATACTCAAAATAATTTATTCAATGTATAAAATTAGTAGGAAAAGGTTTGGCATTCAAATCATTTGTTAATCTCAATTTATGCATGAAAATGGTATTATCGTCTATTACCGAATCACACAAGAACTCTATGATTTAAACTTATTATAATCTGACCAAAAATCTTAATATTCCTTAAAAATAATATCTTAACAGTAGGTAACGAGTTTTGGTTCAAAATCCAAGTTTAAACATGTCTTATGCAAGATATCGGAATTTAATTAAGAAAAAGCTTTTAATTACGATATCGGGCAAAACTCCTATTTGAGACCAAGAAATGATAGGTTTTTGTCCTCTCACATTTCTAAAAATCTCATTTATGAGTCAAAAGGGCTTTTACGGCATTTGTAAGCATATTAACAAACATGAGCATATAATTCAAACCAATAAGGACCAAGTAATATAACTCCAGGAGGTTACACTACTATATAATATGGTCCTAATGGAAGCTTAAAACATGGAAGAATTAAGCTTAAACGGGTCAGAACTGAAAGTCAAAGCAACAGTCAAGCTTTTGCGACTTTCGGTTATATACTAACCTTAAACTGATAATTGTCGGGTTAGACCTGATTAAACATGTTCTAATACTAATTACCAAGTCATTAGAATACTAAAATATAATTTAGAATCTCTGTTTTTATTAGTTTAAATCATTTTTAAACTTTCTGTCCAGTTTGACTTTTTGACTAACTAGTTTGACCCGACAATTAACTAGTCAAACGAATAAATTAGGAGGTGACCTTTTAAGGGTTAATCACCTACCTTAATATGGTTCCATAACCACTTTCGTTTTGATCAGTGGTTGGACTAATTATGATTAAACCGTAAGTCAAAGCTTAATTACGATATGTTTGACTTTGTGGTTTTTAAGCTAATTAAAAGTACTAAGTAGGGATTAAAACTCTTACTTAGGGTCCTTGTTATCTTTTCCACACTTGGAATTCTTCTCCTACTGCTTGCAAGCTCCAGAAGTGAGTGTTTTGAAAGTTATTGCAATTGAAGTGCATATGAACACCACACTAGAGCTCCTTATATACTAAGTTGCAAGCATTTGGATCATCTACAGCTGTTAAGGAGGCTCCTGGGATCACCCCAGGTGTCCTAGTGGTATCCTAAAACCGACAACAACTCCTGGTTTCAATTTGGAAGGATTTAAGGCGGTTAGTGAAGACACTTGCAGCTGTCCAAAATTTCTGCCCAGATACAGGCTTTATGGACTGTAAGTCTACCTCTTTACGGTCCGTAACCGATATTGGAATGTATCGCCCATGTAGCTATCTTACGGACCGTAAGCCTTGGCCCTTGCGGTCCGTAAGAGGTTGATCAGAAACATGGTTTCTTTTGATCTTGACACTTTTGATACTTCAACTTTTATAATCATTCTTAATTATTTCCGAGAGCGTGTTTCAATACTATATGGTCTCGGATTTAGTAAAAGGTCACTCAGAGGCTTAAATTAGCATGTTGACATTTTTAGTCCCTTCACATACAAAATCAAATGTTGTCAAATTTAGTCCTTCGGAATAACTCGTTACCTGGTTAGGGTTTAGGATACGTGTCTTCATATGATTGGACACATTTTTACGTGGTGTTACAGATGAGATGGCCGGGGGTGATTGTTTGGGTATTCCCTATATGGACTCCCCGAACAATTCTGGGGAGTATAAACGTTTTAACAGGTTGCGACAAATGAAGGTGGGTCGGCAGAGGTCGTTGTCATGGGAGGCTTTACGGGAGGTCGGGGAGGAGGAGAGAGCCCGGGGTTTGATCAGGGAGAATTCCCCGTGGGAACACATGTTTTCGGTGGCGGCTGGGCTGTCTTATAGGACCATGATCATGGAGTTTCTTTCCACATTCGTGTTTCGTCCACGGCCAGCTGAACGGCCCAATTCGGATATGGATGATCCGAACGTGGAAGCACCGCCTCCCAAGGTATCTTTCTGTTTGTTCGGGCAGTGACAAAATATGTCGCTGCGTCAGTTTGCTGTTGCCACCGGGTTCTATACCGATGATGAGTTGGTTCAGGACATCTATACCACCGCGATTTGGGCTATGCCTGATGATCAGTTGTTTGCTTGGTGGCCCACTCTATGTCCTGGACCCTTCGGTAAGAAGGCCCGAGTTTCTGCGATTCCTGACCCACTCGTTCGCTACATACACCGCTGCATTGCCACGTCGATATCTGCGCGTGGCAAAAGCAACGAGTGGGTAACGAAGGTGGATCTGTTCTTTCTGTACTGCTTATATACGGGCACACTGTGCACCCTCCATCGCTGTCTGGTGGAGTATTTCGCCTCGTACGGCAAATGGCAGAGGCGTAGCCGTTTGATTGGAGGGGCATTTATCACGCGTATTGCCCAGCATTGCGGTCTGTATTACCCATTCCTTGAGGATATGCCGGCCCCAGCACCACACGAGCCCTTAGATCTTAGGACGATGAGAGGGATGAAGATTGCGGTGAACTTTCCAGATCTCGGGCATCCGTTTGTTGACGATCACCAACAGATTTTTGAACCCCAACCGATAGTCCACCAGGCACTGCTCGAGGCTAGGGAGGTGGAGATGCCGCATATTGCTGACGTGCCTGTTATGGATGGAGACATGGAGCCTCAGGTTGACCATGGGCATCCGCAGGAGCTGCCACAGATTCCACAACGCGTTTATCATGCAGTGCGGTTGCCTCAGTCCACCCAACGTCTCCTTGAGAGGCTGGTGGCGGGTCAGGATGGTATGATGGCGAGCTGGACACAGCAGTTTCAGCGGATGGACAGGCGGATGGACCGGATGGAGGATTTGATGGAGTGGGTGATAGCTAGTGAGGCCGAGATACGTACCCAGGCGGGGTTGGCGGTTCTACCCCCGCCACATCCACGAGTGTATCCGGGTTTCGACATGGAGGCAGGTCCGTCCGGGACGCAGGCAGGTGGTGGGGATGATTCTGACGACAGCGATGAGGACATGGATGATTAGTATTTGTATTTGTTGGGTGAACTTTATTTTGTTAAACATTTATGGGCATGTATGAACAAATATTTATTTCTTTTTGTTTATTTTGGTTGTGTTGGGCATCTTTGGATAAGTGTTTATTTCATTTTGGTATGTTTAAACATTTGTAACTTGATGTTTGTTCATTTTATTATTTATGCTTAGTTATTTATGCTTAGTCGACTTATTATAAAAAACAACATTTTTTTAAAACTTAATATAAATAATAATATTAAAAAACGACATTTATAACTAATATTCGATTACATGTCTTGCATAAACTTACATACGAACAATGAAAAATAACAAGACAAACAACACAAAAAAATCCAACTGATTATCAAACAACGTTCCCTCTTACGAACAACCCTTGAATGAATATCTTCAAATTCCGCTTCTTGCAATTTATAAATTCGAACCTCCTCTCTCAAATACTTGACTTCGTTTTGAAGCACAGCCTTCATATCCATTAGTTCTTTGATAACCACACATGCCCGACGACACATGGGAGGATCGACCCACACAAAGAAGTTGCACTTAGAACGCTGACATGAAAAAAAATCACTAATATACAAGGGTTAATTGAAAAAAATTCATTAAAAATTCGGGTAAAACAACCATTGTGATTAAAAACATACCATACTGTGACAAGTGTAAAATTGACGTCCGGGATTAGCTTCAGTCCAAGATGTTCTTAGTGCAGCTGTCCTACCACATTTGCAAACAACCATTGTGAATTTGTGATTGTGAAGATGGTGTATATTTCTGTGGCAAGTAAGGATGACAAAAATACCCGACATTTGCAACCAACATATACAAGCTTTAAAACAAAACAAACCAATATGCCGCTCATAGGCCCATACGCGCGTATTGTGGGTACGGATTCTAACAACTTTTCAGCCCATATGCCTCATATAGCCCGATGAGACCCATATCCACCTACTTTTTCTGAAAAGTTGACAGGACATTTATGACACCCCACTTGCATACGACTCTCATCGACCCATACGGGCCTCATTGAAGTTCAGTTTCATTTCTTTTTATAGTTTAACCAAGAACAAGTACATATCCAAATACATATCCAAAAGTTATTTTTTGGACGAGTTCTGAACCACACGATGACAATCCGGAAGGGGACCACACGCGTCTCTCGTATAGTTTTCGCTCTCGTATCGGTCTATACGGTCGAAATATTCAAGTTTTGTTTACCCTTGTTTTTTGTGGTTTTATTTTGGCGGTTTGTGGTGGTGTTGGGGTTGTGGTGGTGGTGGTGGTGGTGGGGTTGTGGTGGTGGGTCGACTGTGGTGGTGGGGGTGGGTCGGCTGGGGTGGTGGTGGTGGTTGGTCGGCTGTGTTAGTGGTGGTGGTGGTGGTGGGTAGGCTGTGGTGGTCGTGGGTAGGCTGTGGTGATGGTGGTGGTGGTGGGTCGGCTGGGGTGGTGGTGGTGGTGGGTTGGCTGGGGTGGTGGTGGTAGTGTTGGTGGGTCGGCTGTGTTGGTGGTGGTGTTGGTGGGTCGGCTGTGGTGGTGGTGGTGGGTCGGCTGTGGTGGTGGTGTGTCGGCTGTGGTGGTGGTGGTGGTGGGTCGGCTGTGGTGGTGTTTTGTTTTTATTTTTTTATTTTTACAATATATTTTCGAATGTCGAGTCTAATGCTAAATTGTATTTTTTATTAACAAGATATCGAAAGTCGGTGTTTTGACGGTGGTGGTAGCGTAATCCTTATGGAGAAACCACGTTCGTATTTTAGATTCATGCACTAGAACGCCGATCTAGGATTACGTGTTATCGGAGTAGCCTGTTGCCTCGTCAGCTCCCAGTGACGCTAGCCAACGCAGTTTGCCCCGTGACATGTCCTTCCAAGAGAGGAGTTCATTAGTGTTCTCGTGAGCCTTCCACCAACGGGAATGCCACTTCGCTCACCATCCTAACAAGAGGCGGAAGACTGGACGGTGGTTGATAAACGAAATGCCGACTCCACTGCTCCAACCTCCTGATCCCTTATGCCATTTCAGTGTGGTAGATGTGAAGTAGAATCCCGTTGGAAGGTAGGGTTCGGTACGCAATTTCAAGACAGTCGGGCTGTCATTGTATTGTGTATGCTGCACCCATCGTTTTCCTGTACATGAATTCAAAAATATGTAACAACGGGAATGCCACTTCGCTCACCATCCTGACAAGAGGCGGAAGACTGGACGGTGGTTGATAAACGAAATGCCGACTCCACTACTCCAACCTCCTAATCCCTTGTGCCATTTCAGTGTGGTAGATGTGAAGTAGAATCCCGTTGGAAGGTAGGGTTCGGTACGCAATTTCAAGACAGCCGGGCTGTCATTGTATTGTGTATGCTGCATCCATCGTTTTCCTGTACATGAATTCAAAAATATGTAACAATTAGCGATTTAGGGTTTAGTCGTTACATTCTGTATCAAAGTTACATGTTTTGTGTATTAATATAAAACGTTGTTTAATTACATTTTGAATTATGTTTCTTGTTGCGTTATAGTTAATAAACGACAATTGAAAAACAATTAAAGACTTTCAGAAGTTGACATTTTTAACATACACATTGCGTTATGGAAACAATTAAACACATAATAATAATTGATAAATAAAAAAGTTGACATTTAATAAAACGTTATAATATACCCATTTAATAAAATTTAACATTTAAAAGTTTGACAATTAAAGACGTAATAATACTCATTTAGTAATATTAAATAAAAGTCGTTTAATAAAAATTTGATAGTTAAAAATTTTGACAATTAAACACGTAATAATAATTCATAAATAAAAACTATGTTATAATATATACAATTCGTTTTATAAAAAAAATTGACATTTAATAATACTTATAAAAGTTTGGCATTTTATAATATACACAATTCATTTCATAAAAATATGAAGTTTTTATAATACTAACACAATTTTTTATAACAACATTTTATAAAAAAAAAATTAATTTTCTTATATTAATATTTCACAATTTCCCCATACAAATACCCTATCAAAATAAAGTTCCTTATACCCCAATCATTGGTAATCATTGGCTGACACCCAATGATTGGCATTAATTAGATGGTATGGACCATTTTCAAACGTATTAGGCAATGAGGGGCGTATGGGTGGGGCTAGTTTGAGGCGTATTGGGCAATGAGGGTCATTTAGGGTTAGGGGATGTGTAAATACTTTTTTTTGGGGGGGGGGGGGGGGGGGGATGTGTGGATACACAAATGCACACGCGTTAGTATGATAACCCAATATTTACATTAGTAATACCCTCCCCGAGACGGCATTCCAACGACTATGTCGGGCAGAACCTCGACAGCCGTTACGGAACCCTAAATCAATCGGGCAGCGTATCTAATACGTAACCGAGGGTTATGATACTTACAATGAGGCAGAACTTCGTTATTTAGGGGGTATAATCCCCGGAAATTACTTTAGCTATGTGGAAATTCGAGAGAGAAAGAAAGTTGTGAGCGATTTCGAATGAACAGCCGAAGCCATCTATTTATAGTGTTGATTTCGCAGTCTCTCGCGGCCGGCAAAGACTTAAGGGTGGTCTTATGCGGCCCGCGACCTAGGGGGTAGGGCCTAGCTGTGCTGATTCGTCGAGTATAGGCTTAACACGCACTTGACACGTGGCGGCACATGGTGACGCCTGGTGTTCAGGTGCTCGCGGCCCGCGTAGAACTTAGAGCAGTCTGTCGCGGCCCGCGACAGGCTTATTTTTCTTGTTTTTATTTTATTTTTAATTATATATAGTATTTTGGGCTCGGTTTTTGCATACAGGATATATTTTAAGACATATAAGGACATTTTATAAATATATTAGGGGTGTTGAAAATATTTTTGGAGGGTTGTTATATCAACGAAGTCTTATAATATTAGAACTAGTTTAATACCCGTCCGTTAGACGGGTTACGTTGATGTATTAGGTTGTGGGGTGTGGCATCGGCAAGGGTCTCTCTCTCTCTCGTACTCTCTCCCTCCCTCCCTCCCTCCCTCCCTCCCTCCCTCTCTCTCTCTCTCTCTCTCGTAACAACATGAATAAACCTATGAACACAAAGATAACATATATTAAGTGGACACAAATATAAACAACAGTACAAACAAAAGCACGATTCTTTAATTTATAGAAGGAAAACGAACCACCCAAAGAAACTGAATAAG